>PVKS010032036.1:0-22913 GCA_004027875.1 Aplodontia rufa
AACTACTGGGTTAGGGTAATGGAGTGGTATGCACGCAGCGTAGACGGATCCGAAACTACTGGGTTAGGGTAATGGAGTGGTATGCACGCAGCGTAGACGGATCCGAAACTACTGGGTTAGGGTAATGGAGTGGTATGCACGCAGCGTAGACGGATCCGAAACTACTGGGTTAGGGTAATGGAGTGGTATGCACGCAGCGCAGACGGATCTGAAAGTGGAATACAAAGGGGGAGAAATGAGAGCCCTGACATTTAACGATGCTGCTTACGCAGGAGAAATAACGCACACAGGACAGGGCGAACTTTACAGGAAACAGAAGCCTGCGCATCAAACTGGGTGAGGAAGAGGAGGACAAATGGGTTCAAAAGAAAACCCACATCTGTCCCCGTGCACAAGAAAGAGGCTTCGTGCAGACAGAGCACACGGGAACCCTCCCCCTGCACTTGAGGTCCAACCGTGTAAGCTAATGAGGCGCCTCGCGGAGGGCCCGGCAGGCAGCGCACGGCAGCCAGCAAAGGTGGGGGAATTTGGGCAAGAGGAATGTGCTAGTCGGCAATGCGGGTGGAAGAGATCAGATCTCTCCAGGGGAGACGAGACGCTGGACAGAAAATAGCCCATCTTATAGTCCAGCGGGGAGAATAGGGAATAAGGGCTCCCCTTCCCTTTCTCTCTCCCCTTCCTTCCTCCCTCCCTTCTTTTTCTTGTACCGGGGATTGAACCCAGCTCTGAGTCACATCCTCAGCCGTTTTTATTTTTTACTCTGAGACAGGGCCTCGCTCAGTTGCTGAGGCTGGCTTTGAACTTGTGATCCCCCGCCTCAGCCTCCCGAGTTGCTGGGATGACAGGCGTGTGCCCTGCACCCAGCTCTGTGCTTCACATTCTCTGTGCTGGTCGGTTCTGCCATCAGAGTAAGTTCAGACCAATAAGCTTCTCACAGCCCTGCCTCCGTCCCGTCCCGTGGTGCAGACAGCTGGTCTGCTGATCCCAACCTTGCCCCATGTTGGTCTGCTCTCCCTGGGAAACAGCCAGGAGCATTCAGACCCCATTCGGCTTCCACCGCAAACCCCAGGGCTCCTACTTTGGAGCAGAAGCGAGCTGATTGCTGCTCTCCCCCTCGCCTGGTCCTCTGCAGCCTCTCTGCTTCATCACCGTCCCTCAAGCTCACCAGGCACACTTCTGCCTCGGGGCCTTTGTACTCGCCACCCCTGCTCCTCCGCCAGACTCCTGCTCCTCACTTCCTTCCAGACTCAGTTTCTCTGCGAGACCCCCCTTCCTGCCCTCTTTCCCTGCAAAGCTTCCGCACCCGGTTCTCCTTTCATGCTTTCCCCCCTCTGTGTTTGCTATTCACCTTGTTTATGGTCTTCTCTCCCCATATGCACTGTGCCCTGATCACCAGGATGACGGAAGACCCCTCCCTTTTCTGTCCCCCGAAGTCAGGACCTGAGCTGTGACTCTCTTGGTGGCCCTCCAGGTCCCTCCCACTCAGGAGGGAGCAGGTTTGAACTCAGCCCCTGGATGGTGCGTGGTGTTGGTTTCCTGGCTTCTGTCCAACTCCTGCCCACTGAGAGGGGAGTGTGCCGGGGACCCTGCACCCACCATAAGCCTTTATGAGTCTGTGAGACCCGACACCCTGCTACTGGTACACAGACAGTCTGATTGGGTGCCAGGCAGATGGGTCCAAAGCCAGCCTCCCCGAGATTCTAGATGCCACCAGGCCTGCATTCAGGACCCCCAGGACAGGAACCAGACACATTTGCATCCTGAATGGAATTTGGGGTCCCTGGGTTCTCACCTGACCCCTTGGTGCAGAAGGAGCCCCTTGGAAGTCTCATGTCATCTGGGGAAGGTGGAAGAGCAACCTGACAGAATGAAGGCTTGACCTAGTAGTGACACCAGGTTACGGAAAAATAAAATTCCACTTCCTGCATCCTCGTGGGTGGAGATCTCTCCCTACTACAAACACTTAACGTAGCTACTTGCTAGCGTTTGGCTCATCAACAGACATTTACTGAGCTCCTACTGTGGGCCAGGCTCTGTTCTAGGCTCTGGGGTGACAGGAACCCTTGCCAGAGCCTGGCCGAGCTGTGACACAGGAAAGATGTGACCCCTGTGAACACTTATCGAAACCTTTCTCCATATTTTGAATCAAGTGGAAAAAGTTAATGAAAGCTCTACAATAAAAAAAAAAAACCCGTCTCTACATAAAGCCCCTTTGTGACCAATCTGTTCCTGCCTTTGTCATACGTGTAAACCTGTCCCATGGAGGGGTAAGGGACAGCCAATGAGTCCTGGGCCGACCGGAAACTGCTCCTGGTGCCGGCGGGCTGTGAAGTCCATAACGGCTTATCTGCATTTAAATTTTGATTTTCTTTCATTATCAGTTTTTCGGCATTCACCTTGAGTTTTAAAGGAGCACATTAGCAGATGATTTGTCTTGGTCACTCAGTTCCGTGGCAATCACTTAACTTTTGTGACGGGACCATAGTCCTGCCCTGGTACCGGCTTTCAGAGCTCATATGCAAGCGTGTGTATTGAGACAGTGACCAAGAAGGTCGAGCACACCGGGTGCTGATAGGCTTTTTTGGTGAGGAACATTTAGGTTCCCAGAGGGAGAAGGGATGTGCCGTGGAGGACACTGAGAAATGAGCTTTCCTGGAAGAGAGGCCAGCAGGAGCAGAGGCCATGGTGAAACCACAAGCAATTTGCCAGTTTCAAAGATGGAGACTGTCAGAGTTGGGGGACTCGCTTTTCCTGATTTCAAAACTTACAGCAAAGCCACAGTAATCAAGATGCTGGCATAAAGACAGACATATCAATCAATGGAACAAATCAGAGTCCAGAAGTACTCATGTATGATTGATTGATTTTTCTTTTTTGGTACTGAGGATTGAACACAGGGGTGCTCTAACCACTGAGCCACATCCTCAGCCTTTTAAAAAATTTTTTATTTTGAAACAAGTTTTCGCTAAGTTGCTGAGGGTTTCGCTAAATTGCTGAAGGTTTTGCTAAGTTGCTGAGGCTGGCCTTGAACTTGTGATCCTCCTTCCCCAGCCTCCAGAGTTACTGGGATCACAGGTGTGCGCCACCATACCTGGCTGATCAAATTGATTTTTGACAGGGTGCTGAGACTGTTGAACAGAGGAAGGAAAAATCTTTTCAGTGTACGGTGCTGGGACAGCTGGATATCTATGTTTTCATTTATTTATTTATATGTTTTATTTTTATTTTTTAATAGATTTTAATTCTTACATGTACTTTATTTTTATCCAGCATTTTAGCCCCAACATTAGTAATCAGTTTTATGCAGTCACCAATGCTTTAAAGAAAGAGGGGACAGTGAGAGAGAGAGAGAGAGAAAGAGAGAAGCAATTTTTTTATTTAGTTTTTCAAGTAACCTTCATTACTCAGACACTTCATTGTATACGTGGTGCTGGGATTTGAACTTGGGTACTCGCGCATGCCAGGCAATCGCCATAACCACAAAGCCACCGCTCCAGCCCCTATTTATATGTTTAAAAGTGAGCTTGGACCCCTACCTTACTCAAAATGGGTCACAGACCTAAATGTAAGAGTTAAATGGTAACATTCTTGGAAGAACTCGTGGCAGTAAACCTTAGTAGTCTGGACTAGGCAGTGGTTTCCCAGACGTGACACCAACATTACGGTGGTGGACTCCATCAAAATTAAAACTTAGCACTTCAGGGGCTGGAGCGGTGGCTCAGTGGTTACGGTGCTTGCCTGGCAGGTGTGGGGATATGGGTTCAAACCCCAGCACCACGCATGCAACAAAGTGTCCAAGCAATGAAGACCACATGAAGAACTAAATAAAATTGATTCTCTCTCTCTCACTGTCCCTCTCTCTTTAAAAAAATATATTGCATCTTTCAAAATAGCTAGAAGATTTTGAATGTTCTCATCATAAAGAATAGATAACTGGGGGGGCACTCCTGGGGATAATTGCAATATCCAGAATATATACACATTTTATATTATTTTGTTAAAATCTTGTAAGGTTGTTCAAAAATAAAATAAAAAAATAGTAAGAAAAAAAATATAAACAAATTAAAAAAAAAGAATAGATAACTGGGGGCTGCAGCAGTGGTTCAGCAATTATGGTGCTTGCCTGGCACGAGCAAGGATGTGGGTTCGAATCCCAGCACCACATACACAGTGAAGTATCGGAGCAACAAAAGTCACATGAAAATCTAAATAAAATTGATTGTCCCTTTCTCTCTCTCACTTTTCATCTTTCTCTTTATTGAAAAAAAAAACAAACAACTTAGTACCTCAAAGGACAACATCAAGAAAGTGAAAAAAATCCATGGAACAAGAGAAAATATTTGCAAATCACATATCTGGTAAAAATCTGGAATTCAGAATATATAAAAATTTTTCCAATTCAATAATATAAAGACAAATAAATCAATTAAGAATGAACCCAAGATTTGAACAGAAGTTTCTCTGAAGAAGCTATGCTAATGGCCAGCGACCTGGCCCATGGAAACACCAGACTTAGTTTAAGTCACCTGTTCATATAGTTAGTGATTATGGGAACGGCTGGTCCAAGCCACCCAAGGTACCACTTCATGCGTCCTGGGAGGGACGCCAAAAGAGAGACAGGAACCAGTGTTGGTGAGAATATGGAGAAACTGGAACCTTTTTACACTGTTGATGGGCATCTAAAATGGCACAGCCACTTTGGAAAATGCTCTGAAATATTAAAGTTCGAGCTACCATATAACCCAGCAATTCCAAAGTGCGTTAAAAAAACCTTCATGAAAAAACCTGTCTGTACCCATCCGCAGCAGCATGTTGACAGCCTGAACCCCAACCATCCGTCAGCTGATAAACGGGTGCGCAAGAGGTGGTTTATCCACGCAGCAGAGGCTCACGTCGCCTCTGCAGGGCACGAAGTACCAAGGCGTGCTATGATGGAGACGAACCCCACATTGCACGAGTCCATCTACCTGGAATATCCAGCAGGCAAATCTGGAGAGACAGGAAGTTTCCAGCAGCACGGGGTCAGGGAGTGACCACTAACAGTACTGAGCTTTTGGGAGTGATGAAATATTCTAGAATTGAACAGGGGTGGACTGCATAGCTCTGTGAATTTACTGAAAATCACTGGATGGTACGTTAATGACCTGCTCACTGTTTCTCATGGTTATTAAAACAAAACGGCCAGAACAACCGGAGCAGTGTCCTGGAGCTGAGTTCTACCCTTGTACTGACTGCCTGGAGGGGACCGGATTGACAGCTGTGAGTCCCAGAGCACTGGCCAATCCCCCTTCCCAGACACAGGCAAAAGTTCCCAGCCACCTTGACCACCTTGCATTTGCCTAATCCCGCCTGGAAAATCCAGAGTCAGGGACCTGGAGGAGGAAAGAGGCGTGGTCCTAGGTCACTCCAGCTGTCCTGGGCATTTCTAATGCCTCCATGAGATGCGGAGAGAACAGGGAGGAGAGGATGGGAGGAAGTGGAGAGACCAAAGCCTCCAGCGGCACATCCCTGATTGGGAACAGGAAGAGAGCCCAGTTCCGGGTTGAATTGTGGCTTAATCACTTCAGCTCTGCTGGTCTTATTTCCTTAAGGAAAGAGCAAATCCTCCCTCGGCTGGGGCTGTGATCGACGCACTTGGCATACTGGCCACAAGCCATGAGGGGTCCGTGCTCAGCAGGACGCAGGTCTCGGCCACCAGAGACTCACTGATGTCCAGGTCCTCACACTTTGGTGTCCTTCGGGGACCATCCCTCTCCCACTTAGTGCATTTGCTTGAGGAGGAGCTCACCTGCTCCTCTGGTGGTCCAGTGTGGGGTGATGAGATTCAAGCTTGGAGTCCTGCTGGAATCCGGGATGTTGAGGTTCCTTCTTTTTAGTTGGCATTGCTCAGAGGAAGTGGCCACACGGAGAAAGCTGAGTGAGAAGGCTGACCTGAGAACACTGCCTAAGCGCCTGGATTCAGCCAGACCTGAGTCCCGGGCACCCTTGAGCTTTTCAGGTTGTGATGTGATAAATCCCACTGGTAGCTTAATGACTCTGGGCTTCAAACTGAGAGTCCTGCTTGGTGCCAGCTATTGATAGTGAGCTTCACGTGGCTGCAGCTGCTGGCAAAACAGAAATAAGTGTAGGCTGGAAGTTGAGGCAGGAGTTTTGCTACGGATGTCCCAACCACACAGCTCCCCGGGTCTCAGTTACTCCGTTTTGCACAGTGGGCTCAGGATCTTGCCCCTGTGGGTCCTTTCCACCTCTTCCACCTCCAGGTTTACAGCTGCAGCCCAGACCTCTCTCTGGAGCTTCAGCCTACAGATCCAGCTGCTTCCCTGGGCCTTTCAAACAGAGCTAACTTGATTGTTTCTTACCATTTTCCTATTTCATTATTCTTCCGTTCACTCGATGTTCCTTTGAGCTAGAAACTGCCAGTTGTCTTCCCCTCTTAGAGTAAGACAATGCGTGCGTTTGAAGTTGGCACAGGACTGGCCCGAAGACCGACTTTCACGACTCCCTTGCAGCTAGCTATGGTCACGTGACCAGTTCTAGCCAATAGGACCCATGTGCGATTTCTGGGGTTGGCCCTTACCACAGAGACACACACTTCCCTTTTGGCGTTCCCCTTCTTCAGGCTGGGGTGTAGACACGGGGGAGAGCTGTGATTTAACTTGCCAATGCTCCAGGGACGGCTGAGAACAAGACTGCAGGAGCCTACATCCAGGGGTGGCCCTGCGGCTTGAACTGCTCCTGCCTGGACTGCCGGCGGGGGGCGCCAAAGCCACTTCTGTGTTGTTATTTTGCATCTCCGTTAGGGTTGCTGGATTTAGCAAATAAAAATACCCCTTTCACACCTTATAGAGAGCTGGAGGAGGGAATGGAAGGTTCTAGAAGAGTAATGAAGGTGTCCAGAGATCATACAAGAAGGCAGTTGGAGCCCAAGACCCACTCTCATGGTCATCTGACTCCTTCTCAGCCTCAGTTTCTTCTTACGTACGAGGGAGGCTACTTGGATATGACGGTCTCTTAAGTTCTTCTGTGGCTCTGGTAATCCTAGGACAGATGTTGAAACTCAGATACCAGTGGGGCCAGAGAGGCCCGTAACTGGGTTAATAAGGCCAAGGGTGGGCCGTGATGGACGGGGAGAACAGATGTCCCCCTCTGAGGGCCCTTGCCGTGCGCTCCTGTTGATTGCAGCCACGTGGGAATGAAGATTGTTCAAGAAGATTGTTTTTGGTCTGTGCAGTCTCCTGATTTTTAAATGTTGGCGATAAATTCACATTTTTTCAAACACTCTGGGGGCCAAACAAAAAGATCTGCAGGCTGAATTTGGCTGGTGGCCACCAGTTAGGAATTTCTGTTGTGATGCATTTTCTGTCCTTCCTTCCTTTAACAGATATTTACCTGACACCTACTAAGGTGCTATTTTTATGCATTATATATAAAGCTATGAGCAAAATGCTGTGGGGGGAGTCCCTGCCCTCCTGCAGCTTAACATTCTGGGGGATTGTTCCCTTCATTCATTCAACAAATATTTATTGAGCAATTCTGTCCCCTGCACCGTGCCAGGTTGGAGAGTTTAAAAAACAACAAACTCTTGTGCTCACAGGCTACGAGGGAGGCTAGGACAAACGATGAATGCGGTTATGGGGAGAGACGTAATTCAGATGGAAGAGAGGGCGTAGGAAAGGTTCCTGGAGGAAGCTATGTTAAAAACAAGATCCCAAGATCCCTGCGGTGTGCACGCCTATAGTCCCAGCTCCTTGGGAGGCTGAGGCAGGAGGACTGCAAGAGCCCACAAATTCAAGACCAACCTGGGAAGCATAGTGAGACCCCGGACTCCCCAAAAAAGAACCAAAAGACAATCAGCTTGGAACTCCATAAAAGAACATTCTAGAACATTCTAGATTCTAGGAAAGGCTTCTAGTGTGCTCCTCTTCCATGGCTCCTCAGCTGCAATTGTTCCTGCCCAGGCAGGTCTTCTAGAGTCAGTGCCTATGATTCCCTAGCTTGGGGTGTCCTTGAGGGCAGGGCGACGCCGAGGTGTGCTCCAGAGCCTGCCAGAGGTCCTGGTGGGCCTGTGCCCCGCTGCCCACAGCACTGATGCACAGCCTGCTTGACCTCCTTGGCTTCCCTTCCTTGCTTCCCCACTCTGCACCCAGTGCCTCCAGGGGTCACCTCCCAGATCAACCGCTGGTCTCAGGAGCTGGTCCTGGGAGGAGCCCAGTGGAGATGCGGCAGAAAGTCACTCAGGACAAGTAGCAGGGAATAGGGCTGCAGGGGAGAGGGGGTGCAGGACCAGCTCCCGAGGGCCTCGGCGACTGGGGCTAGTTTTGCCAATGCAGAAGCCACTGATGATTTTTCAGCAGGGAGTGATGTGACCGACCTCATGTAGGGGGCACAGGGCAAGAACAGAAGCTGGGAGACCATATGGGAGGCCACGCTGGGATTAAGCTGGGGGGTTGGAAAGTGGTGACTGGCAATGGGGAATGAGGGGTCCAGGACATGGGGCCCAGCAGGGAGCTCTGGGCTGTGTCATTTTCTTGAGGGAGCCCCTGATTTGGCTTAGGGACCAGTGGTCCCTAGGACACACATGCAAAGGTCATATCCAAGGTCACAACCAAAGGGAGTTATTCACAGAGCACAGAACTTCATGGAGGGCAGCCTTGAAGGACAAGAAGAGCGCAGGGACATGTCTTTGGGGCTCCTTGGGTATGTGAGACAATCATTAGCAGCCTGTCTTTGTGGATCGTGAACTATGTGGCCCCTCTGGTGTGGCCCACCTGCTTCCGAGGGCTGTGGAGCCCACACTGGGGCTTTCAGCCACTGCCCACTCCGCCACCCATTACCCAAGGCATGCAGAGCCTGAAAACACGTCGGGTCTCCCCAGGCCCTGCTAGACGTGTTAATGGCATCGCTCTGTGGCAAGAAATTTCTGCACCACCAACACCATTCTCACAGCCTTTGCAACGTAATGGCAGACAATAAATCTATCTCACTAATTACACATCCAGCTCGTTATGATCCCTGTAAAAACCAGGCGCAGCTGGAAAAGCCATGAGCTGATGTCAAATCATATTCCTGGTCCCTAAACAGAAACAGAAATATTTTCCAGGCGCTGGCGAGTCTTAGGGTTCCCACCCATGTGTGGAAGCAGCTGCCCACAGGCCTCTCACCTCTGAGGAGAGGAACACTAGGCTGTCCTCTAAGCACTGCCCCTCTGCACCCCAGAAGAGACAGCAGGTGCCCGTGGGCATCCTCTTGTGACTCGTGAAGAAGTCCGTGGGATGAAGCAATTGGCTTACTTATTGCAGCGCTAAGGGGGTTTCAGGGTCTCTTCCATTCGCTACCAACCCGCCGACACCATTTGCCCAGAATTCTAACTGGATGGGTCCCCAATATAATTAGCCAACAACATCTGCAAAGCTGTTGCTAAGATCCACGCTGGGGCTCACACTGCCCCGCCTTCATTTCAGAAAAACAGGACATTAAGACTTGTTTTCTGGAGACACTCAGACAGCAGGGACAGCAGGCAGAGACTTCATTTTCCAGCTAGTATAACTGCCTCCGGCTGCTGCGTGTCCCAGCCCTTCTAGGACAGGGGACAGCTGAAGATTACTGCTTGCGCGCCATCAAGTAGATGGTGATTACTTCGTAGATTGGAAGAAAAGGCTTGGGAGACAGCAGAAGAGGAAGCTGATTACATCTTCACAGGTCAAAGGAAAATTCACAGGAATTTTCAAACTTGGGCAGACCCAGAGGGGCAGCTTTGGTCGGAGAAGCTGCCGGAGGAACTGCCCCCACAATTCCCAGCATAAACTGGCAGGACAGAAAGTCAGATTGTTGAAAGGGAAGGGAGGGGGATGGATTCTTACCTTTCCGTATCTGGATGCAAAAGTCCCCGTGAGTAAGGAGTGAAAAATAATTATTGTCTCATCCAAGTCCCACACGAACACACGCTGTGGTAAAAGAGAGGAAGAGAATGGGTACAAGCGTCCTCACTAGCATCTCACTCAGCGTCTGCACAAATCGATTCCCTTAGGGGGAAAGTGGTCTTGGAAAACACCGTCTTTAAGTTATAAAGCAGGTGACTCCCCGATCCTTCCTGAGTCCCCATCCAGCCTCAGCTGCGTGAATGTATCACAGAGGCCAAGGATTGGGCCGCCATCAACCCAATAGGTGCCAGAACCCAAGAAGCCTGTTCCTGCCTTCCACATAAAAACGCAGAGAAGGAGCAGCTCAGGCCAAACCCAACACCAAAAGCCACATAATTCATTTGACAACACGAAATCCTATCGTCTTGATTCACTGCCCACCGTCAGCCCGACTTTCTAACCATTTCTGTGTTAAGTCTGGCGATCACCTCCATAGTTTTCAATCAGGTATCTTTACGTGTTGCTTTCCCCACAATCTGGCAACACCTTGACTGGGGTGGGCTGAAACGGGAAGGTTCAGCTCAGGGTAACTCCCGTGTTTCTCTGGAACCTTGCAGGGTTCGCTTAATGAATCTGTTTCCGGTTCCGTCAGCTCTGGACACTCTTTCTCCCTGAGCTCAGACAGTAGCCACATCTGGATATTGGAGCCCCTGACTTTTCTTCTGTCTCCTCCTCTCTCTGATGTCTTTCATCTTTAACTTTACTTTTGCTTTGTCGGTGTGGATAAGCTGGTTATATGCTTGGTTTTATAACTAAAATGAAGTCTTTGGCGCTCTGTCCTACACGTTGGTTTTAAAAGTTGGCAACCGGTTGAGAACACGCCTCTGTTAGAATCCCCAGTTTACTCACACCATCATATCAAAGATGTGCATCTTCAGGGCTCAGTGCCACGTTTCTGTATCAGAGATGGGGTACAGTGACAGACTGCTCCAAGGCAAACCGCATCGTACTTGGGTTTTCTGCAAAATCATCCCTCGGAGTCTCCCCTTTCGTACATTTCTGGGTTGGATCCACTGTTACCTGGATTACAAGTCTCTTTTTTGGTGTTCTTCCTTGTTTTACTTGAGTGCATCCTTAAGTTGCCTTTCTGAATGGATTCATGGAACGCAATCTTCCTGAATCATCGCATATCTGCTATCTTCATTTTCTCCATAGTTTCTCTGGGTACGGAATTCCAATTTGAAAATAATGTTCTCCAGGTCTTCGGAGGAATCCTCACTGTTTTCTAGTGTCCCGGGACTTTGATGAGAAGCCTGATGTTTCACCAACCCTAATGCTTATTTTTCTCTAGGGTTTTGAGATACTTTGTTTTCCCTTGATATCCTCAAATTCCATAAGGTTATACCTAGTGGACTTTTTCCATTCATACTGTTGAGTACTTGAGCATTTTTAATCCAATGACTTGGATTTTTCCTACAGCTCTGAAAGATGTTATTTTTTTCTATCTTCAAAGAATTTCCTCCTATCTTCCTTTTTCTTTTTAAACATTTTTTTTCCAATAGTCAAATAAAACCTTTTGGATTGATAATGCTTTCCCTTTTAAAGAATATTTTCTACAGTTTTGTCTTTTTGATTTATGTTCTGGGAGATTTCTTCCCTCCTCCTCTCTCTTTGGTACAAGAACTGAACTCAGGGACACTGAGCCATATCCCCAGGGTCTTGCTAAGTTGCTTAGGGCCATGCTAAATTGCTGAGGCTGACCTCAAATTTGAGATCCTCCTTCCTCAGCCTCCCCAGTCACTGGGATTATAGGAGAGTGCCACCACACTCAACTTCTGGGAGACTTAAACTTTCTTGCTCAATCTCTCTTGCAATCATTTAAAAATTTATAATAACTGACCTTTTTTTTCTGAATATCTCTTTCCCAATACCCTCCATTTCTTATTGTATGGATACAAAATCTTGAATTTTAACCAGGAGCACTGAGTCGCTTAGGATTACAGGAGTGCATCCCCACACCCAGCTCCAATCTGAATTTTTCTAAGTTCTTTTCTGTTTCCTAAATCACTTTGGTTCTCATTTATCTCATTTATTTATCTTCCTTTTTCATAAGGTTGGTTTTCCACACTATTCTGGTGACTTTTTTTTTTTTAAGAGAGAAACTTTTTTTTTTCCATCTGGCCTTTGTTTCTCCGACACTTAGTTGTGTATGTGGTGCTGGGGTTTGAACCCAGGTCCTTGCTCATGACAGGCAAGCGCTCCAACCACTGAGCCAGCATTCCAGCGCCTGGTGAACATTATTTTTAAGAACAAAGGATTCCCCAGATTTTTAAAAAGATATCTCTGTGGCTGTTGAGGAAAGGAGTGGCAAATATCACCTGCTCAGTCTGCCACTGCGGCCACCTTTGAAAACCCTCTGGAGGTCAGCGGTTGTGTTGGCATCTGCTGGCGTCTGGAGTGAAAAGGCGGATTAGCAAGCCAGGTCCTCCAGCAGAGGTTCTGAAGCTCTTAGGAGAGCTGAGGCTGTTCTGCAGTTTTTTGGTCCAGTGAGTTAGATCTCTGCGTATGTACGTGCCGGGTCACAATATCAAGTGCATTCCTGGTGAAAATGTTTGAAACAACTGCTTTTGAAGAGGCCCTCTGAGGTTCAAATATGCTAATTCTGAATTTATTATTCTTAATTTATCTGAATGAACTGGGTCGAATCAGTTTAAAGATCTTACTTACGGAAGTTTTTAAAACTAGGGAATATTGGGGCTGGAGCGGTGGCTCAGCGGTGACGGCACTTTCCTGGCATGCGCAAGTACGCGAGTTTGAACCCAGCACCAGGTACGCAATGCAATGAAGGCCACGTGAAAAACTAAATAAAAATTGATTCTCTCTCTTTCTCTCCTCTCTGTCCCTGTCCCTCTCTGTGTGTTTAAAAAAAGTCTAAAAAAAATCAGGGAATATCTTTGGATTTAGTGCAGGCACCCTCCAATCGTCCATTCTAGCCCCTCTGAAGAGGAAGGGCTGCCCTTCTTCCCAGCCCTACAGTCTTGGTGGGTCAGCTCCTGGTGGCTGTTGTGCAGGTGACCCCGATCCCGAGGTGACCATAACTTGGGCCATAGTGGGTTTCTAACCCTTGATGGGTGAGACCTTTGTCTGGAAACTTAAAATTGGGGCCTAGAAAGAAAGTCATTATCTTTGGGGTTGTTGTCCTGTTTTGACATCTGAAGGTCCAGAAGGCCAGTCCACAGAGAAAGAAGAGAACCCAGCTCTTTCCCAGGACCTGGTTCCGCTGAGAGCAGAGGGAGGCCAGGGGAGGCCTGGAGGACAGCCTCTCTGGGGCACCAGTACCCGGGTGCAAACACACCCTCCTTGGGAGATGTGAGCCCCGTCACTGTGGCTCATGGCAGGGGAGGGCATAAACACATCTCCTTGCCCCTGACCCTGGCCTTACTGTGGCGCCCCTGTGCTTGAGTTCTAAGAGGTCCCTGCCTCCTTGAAATAATTCTGCTTTTTCACTTAAGCCAGCTCGAGTTGGTTTCTGGCACCTGCAGCCAGAGGATTTTAGTTAATAGATGCTCAGAATTCTCCTTCTTTCCACTTCAACATCGTTTCTCTCTCACGGGGTCAGTCATTAACAAAACTGCCAAAGACTTAAGAGGTGCGACCCAGGCAGCCCTCCCTGCTGACATTAAGCCCAGAAGGAAAGCAGCCCTCACACCTTCTGGACTGCTCTCTCCCAGTGGAACTTACTCTGGAATCAAGAAGCAGATGTTTCCAGAATAATATCACCCTATAACCCCCGACTTCCACGCCAGGACGCTGCTCAGTTTCATGGAAGAATGTGTCTCCCCTCCCATTGTCCCCTACCAAGCGCAGAGGCTGTGCTGGGTGACCGACTGCTCTGGGGGAGGAAATCGAAATGTGTGCATTGCCCGCTGAGTTCTGCAGCTCTGTGGCTTCAAGCCAGTGCCCTCAGGAATGTGGGAGCCCAGCAGCAAGGGTGACCTGAAGCCGGCTGATTCCCTTCCAGCCCTTGGCGGAGGCTGAGGCAGGAGGATCACTGGAGCCCAGCAGTGTGGGTTTGAGGCCAGCCTGGGGGCAGCACAGCAAGACTCCATTGCAAGGAAGAATGAGAGGAAGAGCAAGAACAGAGTGCCTTGAATGGTCCTCTGAGTGGGACAGTGCTCTGTGGCAGAGCTCCAGGGTAGGTGAAGGGGCTGTGTACCTCAGGAGGTTGATGGGGACACATGTGATGTAATACCGTCCAGGACAGTCGGCCCAGACACCAGCCATAGATAGCCACTGCAGGCGTCTAGAGAAGGCTGGCTTCATGGCAAATGCCTCAGAAGCGGGCATTTGTCCTGGGTCTCCCGTGTCCATCCCCAGGTCTTCTGATTAGAGGCTCCTGGTTTTCTTTCCCGCGTTGTGGGCTTTCTTGGTGGAGGTGTCAATCAAGGAGCAAGCATAGGGCCCACGCCTGGACCACGGGATGCTGTCACCTTGAATCTGGGCCTGAGGGAAGCAGCACTGGAAGCTAATGGTTTGCTCTTTGGCGGGGTAAGTGTCTAGAAGGCCCCTAGATTCCTCCGCACTGCCTCGGTTTCCCCCTTCCTAAACCTGGATGGTTCCCGCCCAGTAAGTCCCTAAGTCAGCGGAGCTGGATTCTGTTGCTTGCACCCGCAGGACCACGGCCCTTGCACCGAGGGTCTTAGGCTCAACACGGATTCCCACACCCGCTGGAGAGCACAGAAACTCCAGCAAGTGGCCGGACTGCAAGTGACCACTGCAGGCCTTGACCGTGAGGAAGGCAGTAGCGCCAGCCAAGCCCCACTGTGCAGCGGAGGCCGAGACCACTTGCAGCTGGGGCTCCAGAGAGGCCGCACCCCACCAGGGTGGGGAAATGGTTAAGGCAGTGGTGGGGATGGTGATTCCTAGAGGTTGCGGCTGAGCCTCGTAGCAGCGCCATCAAGCACGTGGGGTTACAAGCAGGTGTGACAATGGTGTACCTGGACTGGCACTGCCCCAGGCTTTGCGACTGCCACTCACGCGCCAGGCGCCCCAGCCCACGCACAGCTACCTTCCACACAGACGCGCAAACCTGAGGATTTGCTCCTCCCCTTCCTTACTGACCACGTCACCGAGGCTTCTGTTTTGGACATCCATTGTGTCTATGTCCCCACTAGTAACGTCCTCCCCGCAGGCTGGTTTTTGAGGGAATTTCAGTGTCTGACCAGTCACCCCGCACGGCAGGAGCACCCTGACACCCGCTGCGCTCAGCCTGGGCTGCACATGAGACCCCCCTGGGAGTGTCAAGGATGTGGAGGCCTCGTGCCCCTCAGGAGTCTGACTCAGTGGGCCTGGGGTGCACCCAGGCACCGGGTCACAGGAAGGGTGCACCCCGTGTGAACAGCCCTCAGGTGGGTGAGCATGGCTTTGAAAACTGCTCCCACAGGTTCTTGGCCTGGCCTGGGATGGGGCTGGCTTTTGCACACACAAGGCATCTTGAGGACTCTGCCGTGGCATCGGGGTAGGAAGCACCCTGACTGAGGCCCCTGCTGAGCATCTTCCGGTCCAGGGCCTCGCAGGTATATGCCCGCCACCTCCCGATCCAGGCCATCAGCATCCCATGGGGACTTGCTAGACAGCCAGACTCTCAGGCCCTGCCCTGAGCCTAAGGAGCTGGAGACTCGGAGGGCCGGGCAGCCGCTGGGAACTTGATGCTGCTGAGCTGTGACGAGCAGTGTTACACACTCACTCCAGCGGTCCTTGCTCGGTCCAGTCACTCAGCAGTGCTCCCTCCTCGAGCACTCTCACTGAGCTTTGTGAACCCAGAGGGCAACACCTGCCCCCTCTGCCCTGTCCCCTGTGCTTGGAGGGAACTCTGGGCCACAGGTACAGACTACGTTCCCTAGGTCCCCACCAAAACCCTTTGGATTACCTCGATCTCACTGTCCCCTGTCGGGGAGGGGTCACTGCTCCTCTTTGACCGTCCTCGGAGCTTCCCGTCGGAGGCACGGTGCGGCCTGTCTGTGTCTCCCTCTTTTGCTGGTGTGGAAGGTCCGTTGTGTGTGCTGAAGTCACCTGGAGCACGAAAGGGAACAAGACACAAATCAGAAGGGCCACCAGGCATGTGCTCCCAGGAAGTAGCACCCTGGCCATGGAACCAGGAACGGTAGGCCCAGGGCAGCCTGGGAGACTGAGATCACAGAACGGAAACGACTCTTCAGTGACCCCCTCTCAACTCTCATGACCCTTCCTCCATCCAGCTTGTGACACAGACACAGTTCAGGCCCTGGGGACATGTCCCAGTTCTCACAGCACTTAAAAAGTCCAGTGCGGGGAGAGAGATGCTGCCACCTGTGGCGTAGGAGGACACAGCGATCACCAGGATGGGGCAGGGGGCTAGACAGAGAGGCCTCAAGGGAGAGGGGACACCTGGCCAGGCTCCTGAAGGACGTGAGTGGGGGCCCCAGTGGAGCTCTGCTTATAGGGCGCTGTCTATGTCCAGAAGCCGGGAAGGCCCTAGACCAACAGAAGGAAGAAAATCCACAGTTCGGGCGGCTGGGTCCCCAGGATTCCTCCTGCTGTACTTTGGTTGTGACTTAAGTGTGTCCCCATAGGTTCCTGTGCTAGGTGCTGCTGCAGGGAGGTGGTGCAGCTTTTAGGAGCTGGGGCCTGTGGAAGGTCCTAAGGTCCACTGGGGCGTGGTGTGATCTCTTCCTCTCCCACACACCACCCTGCTTGTGATGCCGTTGCCAGGAGGCCCTCACCAGAGCTGAGCAACGCCAGCACCACGCCCTTGAACCTCCAGAACTGTGGACTAAGAAAACTGTTTTCTTTGTAAAGTGAATAGGCCTCAGGGATTTTGTTCTAGCAACAACAACAAAAAAGACTAATACCTCTTCCCTTAAGAGTTCTCCCAGAGGTTCCTCAAAAGGTTGGGCCTGGGACCGCCATATGTCCCAGCTGCATCTCTCCTCAATATTTATCCTAAAGAATTAAGTCACTGTAGTGACACACGCATACCCATGTTTATAGCAGCACAATTCACAACAGCCCAACCATGGAACCAGCTCAGGTGTCCATCAACAGATGAACGGATAAAGAAAATACGGTCTATGTACACAATGAAGTATGACTCAGCCATAAAGAAGGATGAAAGTGTCATTTGCAGGAAAATGGATGGAACTGGAAAGCAGGTTAAGTGAAATAAGCCAAATTCATATGCTTTCTGATGCACGTGGAAGCTAAAGAAGAAAAAGGAAAAGAAACACATGGGGAGCTCATGAAAATCGAAAGGTGAGCAGTGGAATAGAGGAAGGGACCGGAGAGCGATGGGGAAGGAAGGGGATGCACTGGGAATAGAGGCGGCCAAATGACATTGTTCCAGCGTGTGCTGTGTGAATGTGACAAGAAATTGCACCATCACGTACAACTCAAATGCACCAACAAAAATATGGAAGAGAGGTCTTAACACCTCAGTAAAAAATAAAAATAAAAAAGGACAGGACCATCCAGAGGCAATTGGGGTCCTTTTTTTTTTTTTTAAAGAGAGGGACAGTGTGAGAGAGAGAATGAATTTTATTCAGTTTTTCATGTGGCCTTTGTTGCTCTGACACTTCGTTGTGTCCGTGGTGCTGGGGTTCGAACCGCGAGCCACCGCTCTAGCCCCTCCCCATGGGCTCTAGCTCCAGGTCTCCTCCATCCTCTGTTCAAAGCAAGTCTTTTCAGCTCTTCTGTTGAGAGACTCGTTGATCTGAGAACTGAGGGAGCCTGTGTATGGGAAGCAGCCAGCGCAGGCCAGGCGGCTGCGGGCAGTTTGAGTGGAGTTGTACTTAGGCAGGAAGAAGGGTCAGCGCAGGCGCAGGCGGGACCGCTGCTTCTCATCAGGGTGGGCGTCCTGGGTGTGGGGGCTGAGAGGCTGCCACGCTCACGCCCTGGGGCGGTGGTCCTAGCCCCAGGCAAGCACAGATCCTTGTTACACGTTATCATCTCTGTTTAACTGACCAGGGAACTCAGGCTTAGTGGGCAACTGAACATGCCTGCTGTACCCTATAAAATTGTGAGGAAACTTGGGACAGTCAGGAGCCTTAGGGGCCATCCCGCCCCAGTCTCTCACTCCACGCTGCTTCCTGCAGCTCTCGAAAGCATCCTGCCGGCTGCATCTCTCCTTCCATAGTCGCCCGTTCTTGGACCATCGTCTAAAAGCACTTGGCAACAGACTGAGTCTTTTTCCTACGCTGGAAGGACCATTTCCCCCCAAAACCCAAGGGACTCAACTTTGTTTATTTAATATTTAAAAATCTTCTTAGCAGACCAAGGACATAATAAAAAAGATGTGCTTTTGAATCGTCAAGATGGCCGGCTGTTCTCCACCCCCTAATATTTCCAGAACACAGCACCGCAGGTGTCCAGACACTGGCTAGCAACACTCTCCAGAAGGAATTTCTTCTAGACTCACAGATGCTGAAGAACAACCCTGAGTCACTTGGCCATTTAAGGTATTGGGGCTTAGAAAAAATTTGTTACCCCATTAAAATCTAGGCAAACACTGTTTTGAATGCCAGCTACCAAAGGAGTGTCTAAAAGAAGGTGTGTGGAGCACATTAGTAGGGGCGCCAGGACTGGGGGAGGCAGCCCTTTATCCAACCTTTTACCCCTTGAGAAGGAAGAGTCAAAGTTCAAGGTCACAATCAAAAGTCTTCCAGACAAAGCAATGTGTCCACCTTGATTGGCGTCTCTTAACTTTTTTCTTCCTCCCTTTTATTTTTATTTTTTTAAGAAAGAGCGGGGAAGAGAGAGAGAGAGGGAATTGTTATTTAGTTTTTCATGTGACTTCCGTTCCTCCAAGGCTTTGTTGTGTACGTGGTGCTGGGGTTTGAACTCGTCTACCTGAGCATGCGGCGTAAGTGCCGTAACCGCCGAGCCACCGCTCCAGCCCCTGTTCCTCGCTTTTAAAGTACAGGTGGAGAATCCCTTATCTGAAATGCTTGGGGCCAGAAGTGCTCCTGATTTTGGAGTTTTTCAGATTTTGAAATATGTGCGTAAGCTTTGCTGGGGGAGCACTCCCAACGTGCAAATCTCAAATCTGTCTTGCTCCAAAATTCAGAACCGCCGGGCATCTGGCACTCAGAAAGCCTCCGATTTGGGGAGCACTTTGGATTTTCAGAGTAGGCATGCTCAGCCTGTACAGCGGACACACGATAAGCCATGCCCGTGTCGAGTGTGCCATTTGATGAGTTTTGACAGGTGTGGACATCTGTGAAATCAGCGCCACAATGAAGCCCGGAGTCTCCTTATGACCCCGCGCTGGGCCCTTCAGATCCCGCCTGCTGCGGTTTTAAGCGAATGGAGCCACACAGCAGTGTGTTTGTTGCCTGGCTTGCTCAGTGTCGCTGTTTTGAGATTCATCCCTGTTAAGCAGAGCCGCAGTTGGTCGCTCTGGCTGTGCCACACACCGTTTATCCATTCACCTGTGGACGAACATCTGGGTTGCTTCCAGTGTCTGGCTGGAATACAGCTGCTATGAACATTTGCACACTGGTCTTTGTGTGAGCAGAGATGAACAGAAACTTTTATTATTACTGAGTTCTGTGATTGCTGGGTCTTATGGAAAGTGATGCCCAACTTTTCCAGAAAGTGAGGAGTTGCTTTGCACAGTGGCTGTGTCATTTCAGCCTGTGCCTCGCCCCTGGCAGGGTGGGAGAGCTCCTGTTTCTCCACGTGGCTGCCAACCTTTGCCAGGTCAGGCTTTCTGGTTCAAGCCATTCCTGGGTGGGGAGTATGCGGTGGTGTCTCACTGTGGGTTGAACATACGTCTCTCCAACGACCGCTGACGGGCAGCATCTTGATCACATGATTTCTTTCCCATTCTTTTATCTTCTTTGGCGAAGAGTATGTCAAATCTTTTGCTCATATCTGGGGCTGGAGCGACGGCTCGGCAGTTATGGCGCTTGCCTGGCATGCGCAAGTACACGGGTTCAAACCCCAGCACCCACGTACACAACTAAGTGTCAGAGCAACGAAAGTCACGTGAAAAACTCAATAAAAATTGATTCTCTCTCTCTTTATCACTGTCCTTCTCCCTCTAAAAAAAAGTCTTTTGCTCATTTCTTTCTTGAATTGTTTTCTTATTACTGGATTTTGAGCATACCATATTCATTCTGGATGCATACACCTTATCAGACACATTATTTTCTCCCAGACCATATGGCCTTTTCATTCTCCTAACCATCTTAAATTTCCTTCTTTCCTTCCTTCCTTCCTCCCTCCCTCCTTTTCTTCCTTCCTGTCTGTTGGGGACTAAACCCTGGGCCTTGCACATGCTAAGTAAGTGCCCTACCCTTGAGTTACATCTCCAGTCTATTTTATTTGGAGACAGGGTCTTACTAAGTTGCCTGTCTGGCCTCAAACTTGAGACCTTCCTGCCTCAGCCTACCAAGAGGATGGGATTACAGGTACATACCACAGAGTGATTTTCAAGTGGATAGTGCATTGCTGTTGACCGTAGTCCCCACGATGAACAACAGCTGAACATATCCTATCAAACTGAAATAATGCATCCTTTGACCAACATCTCCCCATTCCATGCCCAGTCCCTGGCAGCCACCATTCTACTCTGCTTCTGAGGTCCACATTTTTATATTCCACATACAAGTGAGATCATGCAATATTTTTTAAAAAATACAGATGCCTTTAATTATTTTTCTTGTCTTATTGCACTAGCTAGAACCTTTCGTACAATGTTCAATGGACGTGGTAAGAGTAGATACCCTGCCTGGTCTTTTGGTTGATCTTGGGGGTAGTTTTGGGTATTTTTAGCTGTCCGGTCTCAGAGAGTTTAGTCTGCTGTAACAAAAATGCCATCAAGGGGGTGACTTAATAGCAGTTGATTTCTCCCAGTTCTTGAGTCTGGACACTCCACTGTCGAGGTGCTAGTTTGTTCAATTCCTGGGGAGGGCTCACTTCTCAGCTTACAGATGTCTTCTTGCTACACCCTCACGTGGCAGAGGGAGAGAGAGTGATCATACCCTCTCTCATAAGGGTCTTGTAAGGGCACTAATCCCATTCATAAGGGCTCCATCTTCATGTCACCTCCCAGAAGCCCCCCCCCCATCTAAATACCATCACCTTGCTGGTTAGAATTTCAACATAAGGATTTTGATGGTGGTGGTGGGGACACAAACATTCAGCCCATCATATGTGCTTTTCTGATCTAAAAAAGTTCTCTTTTACCCCCTACTCCTAGCTTGGAATTTTTAAAATAGATGATGAATCTTATCAAATACATTTTCTGCATTTATTGAGAGAATCTTTTCCCCCCAGTTCACGAATATTGCAAATTATATTGATTGAATTTCAAATTTTAGACCAACCTCGCAACCTTACTCATGATATATTACTCTTTTAAAAATATGTTGTTGAGTTGATTTGCTAATTTCTTGTTCAGAAATTTTGTCTCTATGTTTATGAGCCATGTTAGTCTGTAGTTTTCCTGTCTTGTCTGTCTGGTTTTGGTATCAGGATAATACTGACCGCAGAACGTGTTGGGAATTTTGGCTAGCTCTCCAACTTTCTTGAAGAATTTCTGTAGAAAGTGTATTTCTTTCTTAAATACTTGGTGGAATTGGCGAAGACGGCTAGGCTTGGCATTGTCTTTATGATTTATTTTATTTTATTTTATTCATGTTCTGGGGATTGAGTCCAGGGGCTCCAGCACAATAGCCTAGCTCTCCATCGCTGAGATACAGTCCCAGTTCTTCTTCATGATTTTCAAAGCAACGGCAAAAGTCAATTCATTGAATAGATGCAGGCCCACTTAGGCAATCTGTTTCTTCTTGTGCAAGCTTTGGTAGTTTTTTTCTGTTTTTAATAATGCTTTTCTTACTGCTTTATAGTTATACATAATAGTTGGGTTCCTTTTGAATTAAACACACATTCATGGAATCAGCCCCCCGCGTTGTTAGTGGCGTGACAGTCACTCAGCTCAATTACTGTCCTTCTCAGGTTTGTGTGACATCATTTGCATTTTTTTTAGTCATCTGTATCTTCCTTTTTTTTTCTAACATTTTTCTTCTTCCGGCTTTCAGGGCTTTCCAGTCTGATCTTCGTAATTTCCTTTCTTTAACCTGTCCTCCTTTTCCTTTGGTTATAACCTTTCTTCTTTACTAATTCAGATGCCCAGCACTGTAAACATCCCTTTAAATACTGTTACAGTGGGCTGGAGCGGTGGCTCAGCGGTTTCGGTGCTTGCCTGGAAGCACGAGGACCCGGGTTCAAACCCCAGCACCACGTACACAACTGAGTGTTGGAGCGACTGAGGCCATGTGAAAAACTCAATAAAATTGTTTCTGTCTTTCTCTGTCTCTCTCATTGTCCCTCTCTCTTAAAAAAAAATACCATTACCGTGATATTCCCTAAATTCTGACATGTTGTGTTTAAATTTTCATTTGGTTCCAAGTATTTTTTAATTTCCCTTTGACTTCTTCTTTGACCCGTGGGTTATGTAGAAGCATGCTATTTCGATTCCCAACAATTGGAATTTTCCAGAAATATTTATGTTATTACTAATTATGTTCTGCCTCTGTCAGAGGACATACCGTGTGTGCCTTGTATTTTTTTAAGTATACTGAAATTTGTTTCATGTTCTAGAATATGAGTCTATCTTGGAAAACATTCCAGATGCTCTTGAAAAGAATGTGGATTTGCTGCTGTTGGGTAGGATGTCCTGAAGACTGTTACAGATAATATTTTCCTTTTATTCCAGACCCCCAGTTTGCTTTTCCAGAGAAAATGACTAGAGCAGTTGTGTTTGCAAATTTCCGGAATTTTCATACGGAAATGTGAGTATTAATCTACACTTAAAAAAATCCCAGTCTCACTTTGTGTGTGTGTATGTGTCCCTGGGATTTAACCAGGGGTGCTTAACCATTGAATCTCACCCCCAGCCCATTTTATTTCTTTATTTTTTAAAATTTTCCGACGGGCTCTTGCTAAGTTGCTTAGGGCCTCACTAAGTTGCCGAGGCTGACCTTGAACTTGTGATCCTCCTCCCTCAGCCTC
>PVKS010032037.1:0-22922 GCA_004027875.1 Aplodontia rufa
AAATACAAAGAGCAATAAAAGATGTAATTGCTGCTTTCAAAGCATTCTTATAAACCAAGAAGTGAATAATATAAACCATGTGGAAATCATGTTGTAATTGGAATGTGGACAAAAGTCAGTATCAGAGCCACTGATAATGAGGAGAGTTTAGTCATTTTCTACTTAGTTTAGTTCCTGTCTACTTAAGATGTATAGAAAAGTTATTATTATTATTTTTACACTTTCTGGAAGCTCCCTGCTGTATATAGCAATAAGAGGGTTCAACACCACTATCCATCAAGAAAATGAAGGTTTTCCTCAGGCCTGCTGGAGACTTACTCTTCATGGCCACTGTCTAGGGCAGCTCTGTATGTCCGTAAGGAAGTGGTAGGGATCAAACCTGTTGTGCTTTCCCATTGGGTGGGTGCGTTGGCTCCTGTTTTGTGTAACTGCTTTGAGCAAATACATTTTCTTTATATCTCACTGTTAAAGAAAATCGTATGCTTGTCATTTTTAGTTGTTTGTAACTGTCTTTCCAGTGGTGCTTATGCCACACGCCACAATATTAAATGGAAGAGGGAAACAGGTGTATAATGAGATTACTGCTCAAGATAACTTGTGTGTGAGCATCTAAGGAGAAGCAATTGGTACCAAACAAATAATGCCTGGCAGGAGAGATGGAATTTGAATTGAGCTTCAGTCATTTCTTGCAAATGGAAATGAACACATCGGAAATATGTTTATGATTTCTATTTTGCTACTTCGCACATGAAAAGGTTGCCAATGGCTCCCTACAAGAGGAGTTAGCTATGGAAGCCTTCGAATGACTTCATTAAAAGACAATTTTTCTTCAAAGACAGTCCCACAGCTTTGCCCCTAGGAACAAAAGGCTAGTGAGCCACATATCAGAGTAAATGGGAACTTGTGCAACTAACTGCAATTTCTTCAAAGATAATCGAAAGAAAATTTCTCAATGACATTTTAGCTAAGTTTGGTGAGTGTTCACTCAACAGATGAGATATGTGCTAATCAATTTGAAGGCACTTGTGTGTTGTGTGTTATGTTTTTGATATTGTTGACTAAACTAATCACACATTTGATCCAGTTACTTAGTAAAACTGAAGCAAATACATGAAGCAAACTAAAATATTGCAGCCTGATTCAAAATGTCACCATCACCATAAGTTCCTACAGCTTTTTGACCTGACACTCATTCAAATCTAAACAAACCCTCTTATCAGAAGCAAATTCTGACCTTTGGAATTACTATTTTCCACTACGGATCATAAATTCTACTTCTCAAGCCAAAAGTCTTACACACGAATCAAATTTCCAAGGAATGTGATACCTGTCTAAATCTGGGAGAGTGCATCCCAGCTGCCATTTACTTCCTTTGTTTTACCTTCTGAGACAGAAGAAGCCCTCTTAAGCCTTTTCCTTAGGAAGCAAGTTGTGGGGATCAGGATGAAAACAAAGAAATTCCCCCTGAACTATTATTTTAAATATTCTGATGATAAAAAAGAAATACATATTCACTGTGGAATCAAAATGATCTTATTTTGCAATCCAGAAAAACTTTGCCAAAACAAACTGATATATCCTTATTTCATTTACACACAGTCATATCAAAGGAAACAGGCAGATTTTGTTTTATTTTGTTTGAAGGAAACTAGGATCAATTGACACATGCAATCATCCAATTTTTATTTTATGTTTTGATCACTGAGTCCTGTAAAAAAAAAGTCCTTCAGAAGCATTTCCTTTAACAGATATTTCTATTATGTGCTTTTATAATTTCAGCATACCTGTATGATTAGATGAATTTACATATCCTGTAACGATCCCTATGCACTCTTTCTTTGTGATCATCCATTTTCTTGTCAATCATCATATATAGTTTCTGAATATGAAAGTAGTTCTTGTTAAACACATGTTCTAAGAATTGTGGCTCGTTTATACTCCTAGCATAAGAGAGCAATGTATTTTTGACATTTTATAATATTATAATATTTACATATCATTTTATTATATGGTTTCTAGGGTCAATTATTTTAAATTTCTACAAATATAATAAAAATATTTCACCATTACTTAAATTTTAATTTTCATTTTTTAATATTATAGATTTCTTCTTTAAATTATGTATCCATTTTCCTTTTTTACCCCATTGAAGTTTTGATTTTTTTTCGTAATGTGCACTGAACCCACGGTTGCTTATCAACTGAGCCACATTCCCAGCTCTTTTTAATTTTTATTTTGAGATAGGTTCTCACTAAGTTGCTTAGGTCCCTGCTAAATCTCTGAGGCTGGCCTTAAACTTGCAAACCTCCTGTCTCAGCCTCCCAAGCTGCTGGGATTACAAGCATGTGCCACCACACTCAGCTTGTGATCTCTTTTCATTCATTTTTCAAAGCATTTTATATATAAATATCATTAATGATGCCTTTTACTGTAATGTTTTTAATTTGATGATAGTGTACTATAGAAAGATTTACATTTTTAGTAAAACATCAACTTTTGTGCTTTCATTTATTTCTTTAATTTTAGAATTTCCTTTTCAACATACTGATGATCATTTTAAGATCTGGATTTAAATACAGACTGACTCTAAAGGGGTATTTACTTTTTCCTCTGTCACTTTCACAAATTAAGTTAGTAAGGAATTCATATTAGTGTAAGATTGATTGATTGATTCTTGATTTACTGGGGATTGCAGCCAGGGGTATTTTACCACTGAACTACACTCCCAGCCTTTTCTATTTTTCATTTATTACGTACATAATTATATTAGGTTAGGAAGGTGGGTTTGCCATCAGAGAGGGAAAGTAAATGTTTAGTCTAAATTAAAAAAGAGTGAATTCAAGTAAAAGAAAATAATTTAAATTACATAAAGAAGAATCTTTTAGGTTAGTATGCTTCCACATAGCTCCATGGTAAAAGTAATTTGCTTTATAAAACAGTGCTTGAAAAGTATCACCAGTAGTGACATTTTACATGCTGTCAGAAATA
Source organism: Aplodontia rufa (assembly GCA_004027875.1). Classification (NCBI taxonomy): domain Eukaryota; kingdom Metazoa; phylum Chordata; class Mammalia; order Rodentia; family Aplodontiidae; genus Aplodontia; species Aplodontia rufa. The sequence goes on from PVKS010032037.1 coordinate 2,989, forward strand.
TATTTTTTACTTTTGAGACCATCATTAAGACCACTTAACTTAGTGCTGAACATCCTTTATTGCACCTAAAACTTTTAATTTTGTGACAACGCAAAAAAAATTCTGACTTTTTAGGTGACATTTTTCATTTTTAGAATGACAGTTGGTCAGTGGTTAAGGCTCAATGACATTTATCAGCTACCTAATTAAAATGTAGACACTTTTATAATAATTGCAAATGTGACCTTCATTTGTGTATTTTTGCTTGCTAGCATGTTTAGTCAAATGTCATAAAGAACCCTAATCTATTCTTTCCCATAACGCTTAATTACATTATATTGCAAGTATTCATTCCTCGGTTACCATGGTGTATGGAATCACACTGCCTCCCCGGAGACTGAGGAGCTGTACTTCTATACCCTAATGAGCAGTGACTACAAGGCTGTGTCTCCAAACCGCCAAAGCAACTAGCTGAAAAGTAAAACTTCATTCAATTAACGAGTTATTTTGCCTTCATAATGACAAACAAGACCTCATTTTTTTTGTTTTTTTCTCTGTACAAACAAAGCTTCATAGACATGTGTTTGATTGTTTGGTTTGCTGTAAAAATAGCCCAGACCTCTGCTCGTACCTTTAGACCTTTATAACTAACAGCCTAAAAGAAATCTCCTCCTGGATGTTCCACAAGTATTGGCACCTTTAAGCCTTCCTTCATATGCTGTAAATTCTACCCCCCATACACCTGTCAGCACAGAGCTCCTTAATTCTCTTTCTGCCTAATTTCTTCCCAGACACTGCCAGTTCATGCTCCACAATGCCACAAAAGTAATGTTTCTGAGCATGGTACATGCCTGCCCGAACTACAATGACCGATCGTTTTTTATACACTTGAAGCCACTGCTAACTTTTTCTGAGACATGAGAACCTTTTAACTATTTGTGTAAATTCACATATCCTATTTTTTTTATTCATTTTCTTGGATTTAAACTATAAATAATGAATTCCCCTACAGTTTCTCAAGTCAATCAGGCCTTGTTTCCTTTGCAAGTTTTATACTTACTACTCTTCCAGGTTTATAATGGGTTAATTACAAAACAGGGATTATTTTATAAAAATATAATGTTGTGGATTTTTCATGTACATATTGCTAATTAGTTTTATTTACTGACCTAAAATCACTACTGTAGCGGCTGGAGTGGTGGCTCAGCAGTTATGGTGCTTGCCTGGCATGTGCAAGGATGTGGGTTCAAACCCTGGCATCACGTACACAACAAAGTGTCAGAGCAATGAAAGACTGGTGAAAACAGGCTAAATAAAATTTTATTCTTTTTATCGCTGACCCTCTCTTCTTAAAATATTCTTTTTATCTCTGTCCCTCTCTTCTTAAAATAAAATAAAAAATAAAATCACTAAAATATTTTTCCTAATTTAAAAAATATAATTCCAATTCCAAATAGAGAATGAAACTTATCTAGTACATAAAGGCATTTACATATAAATATATGCATATTATATTTTAGAGTATTATATCCCTCCTGTATTGATTTTATTACATATTAACTAAACTGGGGGACTGATAAAATTTATTGAAATGTTCTTTTACTATAATTACAAGATAACAAAATTTATTCTATCCTGATATACTTTTCTGTACCTCAAAAATAAATACTTTAATTTCAAATCAAAGGGTTTGATGAGCCCAAATAATTTAGAGAATTGATATATTAGATGTAATTTTTGAATTTAGAAAATAATTTTGAAGATCATTAAAATGGTTTAACAATTCTTAGATGAGTTGCTCTAGCACTAAATACTATACTATTTCCTATTGTTAAAACGCTGAGACAAATTTAAGTTTTTCACTAAAAGTAGAGAGTTTTGCAAATGAGGACACAGTGAATTCAATTCATTTTTCTTTAGCCTATTTATAATAAATAGTTGGAGAAATTCCCAAATTAATGTAAAAGAAAATTTTATCCATAATTTTACTTATCATTCTCCTTTAACATGGTATAAACACATAAAATAGAAATTACTGACTTTTTGGTACCAAATTTTGAATTTGGGGGCATTGTTTAATCAGATATTTTCTAATGTGTGCTGCCATTAAATTTGCATGAGTGAGGAATAAAGATTTCAAAGTCCCAGGGAAGAGTTTACCCAAAGTTTCTCATTTCAAGCAGGAGGGAATATCCTATTGTGGTTAAGAAATTATCACAGTGGGACCTATGAGTGAAAGAAAATAGATTTAAGAGATTGACCATTAGAGTGATACAGTTTTTCAAACACTGAAAAAAACATATTCCAAAATGCAAAAAGAGTAAGTAAAATTTTAAGAATTGGATTGCCTCTGTAAAAAATCAATACAGTTGTTGGAAGTAAGGAAGGTAAATGATAATTATGTAATTGCCTATTATTTTTCTAGTAAGAGATGCAATATTTTCTGGGAAGCTTCCTTTTTCAGTGTGTTACAAACTATACATTAGTGCATATAAATGCATTTTTATTTATATTTATTCAGAATTATTCTGAAGATTGAGTTATATGTATGAATTTTCAACTACATTGGCAAAATTAGAAAGTCTACAAATTATATCATGATTATTTTAATATTGCTTCTAAATCTAATACTATAACAGCCTGAAATTAAAACCCGTTTGATATACATTTACTGATCCTTAGAAGTAATGTGGAACTATTTCTTACAACACTTGATTTCTCAGAATAGCAGATTCCTGGAGTTAACTAGTACTGTTTGGGCAAGTGTTAGCTTTTATATCATAATGCCTTAGAAAAAGATTAGAATGAAATATTACATTGCTAGATTTGGATGAGCTTTTCATGAAAAATTTGGGTCAGAACTGATCTATTATATACCAAAAACCTGTGTTGACTAAATCTGAAACTGAGCTCCCTTAATAAAAATCTTCCCCACATATAAGTTTATCAGAACTAAAAAATGAAACCTATACATAACAAAACTGGTTTTTTCTGTCTCTGTTGAGGAGAAACAATCTGGTCAAGAGGTGCTTAAATAATTTTAGTAAATATTCTTCACAGTGATATTAAAAACAAAGGAATATGACTGTATTTCCTCAAAGGAGTCCTTAATAAAATCTGAAAAAAAATGGTAGAGTTCTTGTCTGCTATGCTATGTTAAAAAGTTGAATTTATCTATCCCCATGGGGTCTACTCTGCTGCCTTGAATGTGGTCAGTACTGAATAACTATTATTGAACAGAACAGAAACCTAAAAGCATGATTGATTTTCTGTGATTTTTCAATACAAAAGGAAATGGTATAAATTTGCTTATGAAGTTAATAATGAGTTAAAAGCTATTGAATCAGAATTTATATCAAGCCCTGTCTAAAAATGTTCACTTCTAATGCTACTACTGCTTTTCATTGCTCCAGCTTTTAACTTCTATTTTGAAATAAAATTCATAGCCTTATGACTTTATAGCTATGTGTTACTAAAAAGCAGCCTTATTATAATCAAAAGCAATGAAACTCGATGAGTGGATGAAGGAAAATTTCAGAGAGAAAGGTACTAAGGCTAGGAGACTACAAATAACTTACATCAGGGAAATTGTGAAAACTTTCTATATAAGTAAGATACACAGACTGTAAGGACTGGAAGAGTACACAAAGAGATAAAACAAGGCAGAATTATGTAAAGTTTTCTACTTTTTTGACCATGGATATGGTATCAGCCAAGAACTCAGAGGGACTTTAACCAAGTTATGTGAAGATTTCTATAAATTCTGAATAATATAGACACCATTTCTAGTTGCCCTGTGATTATAATGCAATAAACTACGGTAAATAAGGTACACAATAATTGGATTCACATAATGTCTGGTTAACTCCACATGGAGAAGTTCTAGAGGTCATGAGTGAGAACATAGGTTTGTGTGGTAAAGGCTTATTGACTTAACAAATAGCTGATGTGTTTCCTTTTGAGTCTGGTCAAAACTTGTGGAGATAAACCATGTACATGTACACAAAAACTTATTTTTCTTCCCTCAAATAAATTGAGGGACTTGAGAATTGTGATAAAACACTTTTGTTCTTCCCCCTCACACACCCTTCTACTTATGTGCAATTACGTCTCCTTAATTAGAAAAGTTGACTTTGTGCCGCAGTGAGATGAGGAATTATTCTTCGGTCCCTTTTTTTTTTTTGTCTGCGGAAAACTACTTTCTGTTTTGATCTACAGCCTGAGGCAAAAACATCAAATGGATCCTTCATTGCTAAGAATATGTTTTGTTTTGTACCTTACATTTGACATTTTTAGAAAAAAAAAAGATCATCTTAAAGGGTAAAATTAAGAAAAATTGAGATTTTAATATAGAAAAGACCAAAATATTGTTTATAAACTTGAACAGATCCTCATTTCACAATTAGAGTCTATTTAAAGAACTGAAATAAATTCTGATTCTCACTTTTGAGTACTTTATATACATTTTTATCCTATGATTCACTATTCTTCTGTATCTCTTCCCTAGTTATGATATATTCCCCTTAAAAAATACAAGTCAATACAAATATTTTTTAAAGCAAATGAGAAACTACTATCATTCTATATATTGAAAATTTATATCTGAGCACTCTTGACAAGTAACACTAAATCAGAAGCCTCATACTCTTACACCTATTTTCTGAAAAGTTATTTAAATAAAGATTTATCCATAAGCATACAGACTTTTCCATTTGCCAGCATTTCAAAATTAACATAATGAAAGTTCTTAATTAGGACCTTGAAGACTTTCAGAGATTCTCTTAAATGCCTAAAATCATCTATTAAATATATGTACATGCATTTGAGGTAAATTAAAGCTATTCTGCCCCATAGATTTTATCCAGATTTTATAGAAGCCATGTACATATAAAAACAGCTCCTTAGTATTTTCAAATACTTGCTTATTGATATACGCTGTTCTTGGAGCATATTGAGTCCAATATTCCAAGAGAGACAACAGTAATTTTATAAAATTTAAGTGCCAACTAACCTTTTATTCCAGTGTCTAAGTAGATCTGTTAAAGTAAATGTTCATTAAAAAATACACTCTTGTTGAACACTAAATAAATGTGAGATCTCATACTGGGGACTATAACAGTGAACAAATAGCTCAGTTCTCAGGTAATTTGCAATCTATTTTACTCCTGAATATCATCTTAGTTTAAAATATCGTATAAGCAAAAAATGCTCTTAATCAGATATAGCTTTTCCCAGAATCAAGACAAAATCTTGAATTTGAAGAAGTACAATAAAAAAAGAGGTGCTTGTGGTCAGTTGGCATCTACTAATATATTTTATGAGTGCTAGAAATATTGTCCTTCGATTTCCTAAGATGACTCTTGTGCTTCCAATGGAGGCTGTCCCTTGGGCTGACATTCAAAGTCATCTATAAATTAAACCTATTCTATTTACCCAGGTTTTCCCTAGTATTCCCTTAATACATTTTCCTTGAAGTTGTACTTTTTCAACTCAGTTACTGATAAAGAGCACAGTGTATCACTATCTTAAACAACACAAAAACCCAGAATTACATAGACTATCAATTTTACACAGGATTTGAGAGTAATATATTGTGAAATATGTATTTAAACTGTTCTTAAAGTTTAAAGATCACCCATTAGATTTCAGAGCTGATGCTTGCAGTGGGTTCCCTTGGACTATACTCACTGACCTCCCATTGGAGTTCTAGCCCAATCTCACTTGCACTATCTAGTACTAAATAAATCAAGAATATCAGTATTAAAATTGCACTTACCCACAACCTAGCCTTCATTCACACATTTCTGATTTAAAATGACTTTAGAATGCCTTTCCTCCCAGCTAACTTCTTCACTAAGCCCAATTCTAATCTTCACAGGTGATGAAATCTTTTATTATTCACCTTATTGTCCTCTTGCTTTGAGCTTCTTCAGCACTGATGAATAATCTGTGTTATCACACATTTGCAGGTATGTTTGCTAATATATGAAATGTTCATAAATGTATACATGAGGCACAATTAATCCCAAAGGAGCCAAAATTGTAATAATAAGGAGAATTTCAAGACAACAGTAACAGAAATTACCAGTAGTACATCTGCAACGTAACAGTAGAGGCAATGTTGCAAAAGTATTTTAAGGATCCAGCAGTCCCTATAACATCCATGTCCAGACTCTGTCTATCTTGAATAAGCACCTTCTCCCTCCCCACACATGTGCATCAGGTGACCATAGGCAAACTGAGTTTGAAGAATGCATGTGCATGGAAACCTTTGCTCTAGGATGTGGTGGGCATGCTGACTGCAGCGGTGGCATCAGAGTTGCCTGGTGCATCACCACAAGAGCACATAGTGGGCCCTAAGGTAGTCTGCACAGTCTCTGGGAACTTGTAATTCAGCATAGAATACTTTATTGGACCTACACAGTGGTTTTGTTCTTGGCCATACATTTTTTTTTTGTAAGGCGAGCTTCCTTTTAGCAATAAACTAAATTTAAACATTGTTAAGATCTTTTATAAGTCATTTATTCTTGCTGTGCCTCAGTTTCTTTATCTGTCTCGCAGGAATTATAACATTATTTCTCACAGGACTGCTGTGAGAATTTGAAGAAATAATAATAGATGTAAGGTGCTTGGACCAGCAATAATACATGGTACAGATGAAGTAATCAATGAACTTCAGCTATAATTATTTTTCTAAAGCAGGCTAGAATTTACCAGTCCACTGGAAAGTTAGAACAAAGACTAGATTTTTTTTTTTTTAAAACTAGATTTTGAATGACATAGTCTAAGTAAATATGACCAAAGAATATACTCACAGTACAGTTTATATTACAACTAGTCTGACTGGTATCAATGCAATATTCTGTTTCTACATGTTAATTCAGCCTGATTATGGAGAAAGTGAACACTGCCTTGATAAGAGCAGTATATGCAATTGCTTTATTTCTTCTTGGCTGTTTTATGTCTCTTTTTTTGCCTACAGGTTAAAAAATATGGAAGTTATTTACAAAGCAAATTTTTTCTTCTGAATGTGTGCTTATGGACTGAATTTATTTATAATGCAATATTAGCATGATTAGAGATTAATGATGTAAGAAGTTGAATTAAGAAAATATATATCATCTAATCACTTATGAGATATGAAATGATATTTTTATAAAAGAGAGAATCAATTTTATTTAGCTTTTCACGTGACCCCTGTTGCTCCAACACTTCATTGTGTATGTGGTGCTGGAGGTTTGAACTCTGCCGCAACTAATGAGCCACCACTACAGCCCATGAAATTATATTTTTTAAAAAGCATATGTATATACTTTTAAGTCTTTGAAGTCTTCATTTCATATGGATTTAGAGGAAAAGGACATTTCTACTTATACGAATTATTTGAGAATAAACCAAAACAAAGTTATCAAATTTTTAAATCATTGATATCAATATCAATGAACTTCAAAATTTGTTAAACTTTTACTAATTTCTTTTTGAACTTACCATTCTTCAACTTTATACACTAATAATAACAACTGGAATTGGTTCTAATACTTTTATAAAGGCAATCTTTCTAATAGAAGGCCATATTAATCCAAACACTGTCCTGTACCGAGCACTGCTTTTGGTAAGACATTTTCATTTGCAATCTGAATTAAACAATGAAGTCATACATGGTTATGTAACTTAAAATAACCAAAGATATACCCAAAGCGTAAACACATTAAAATTGTTTAAAGGTGACACAGAAAACTCAGTTGCTATTTCCTTTCTCTGTTAGATGGGGCTGTCACCAAACTGCTTTTACATATAGAATTATGTAAAATTGTATAAAAACAATTAAGGAATATTTGGATATACTTTTACATACGTAAGTGAAAGGAATCCATGAACTATAAAATGTCATATAAATGTGAAATGGTATAATTAGCCCTATTATTGTTATTCAATTTGAATTGTTTTGGCAGTGAAAATCAACTCTGCTACACTTGAGGTTTGCTCAGCAATCAAAGAGGCAATTGAAGTTTTCAATTTAGAAACACACCCTCAGCAGCCATGCATTTACTTGTCTAATAGAACAAAATTGTGGGGAACATTTTTGTTCTATTTTCTCTTGAGAGTTAACAGTTTTTGACTGAACCTGCAAAAATTTTTATCTAATCTATTTTTCAATAGTGAAAAAATTCAGTAGCAGATATAAGGTCCATATTTGTTTTCTGATACCAAGATATCATCATTTATTATCTTAATTTTATTTATATATTCATAATTTATTTTGTCAGATCAATTTGCTTAGTATTGAATTTCATGATTAAAGAAAAATTAAAATCGAAACAGGAGAACTTAGTTCTATGAAAAAAAGATGCAGAACGTGCAAAAATTTAAATATCCATGGGCAGTATGTAAATGTGCTATTTAAAAAACATGGGTGAACTTCAAAACATATTGTTGTCTAACTGTAAACCTTATCCTTCTTGATTATTAAATTGCCCAAAATTATAAACACTGCAGTGAATGTAATATTCACCATTGAAAAATCTTAATTTCATGTCTTTAAAGTTGTAATAACAATCATCAAATTTGGCAACTGGAAATTGAAATGGTACTTGCTCCACGGAAGGACAACATAAAAGTAAATCAAATGAAAACAATTAACATTTTGATTTAAAATGAAAGAGGGACTGACTCACTCCCAAAAGAATACAAATTCCTGGGAAAAGTGGGAAGTTTGCTTACACCTCATCTTTATATTGGACACCAACATTTGCTGGCCCCTGGAAGGAGACCAAAGTCGTCTTGTAATATGTCAAATCAAACTGTGATGGTATTTTTAGCAGTCACTTTAAGGTTTTATTTTTTTAATTAGTCATTGAGTTTTCTATAATATGGCTTATGCCCTCCTACCATAGAAGGGATTTTTCTGCATGAATTGATTGACTTCTGTCCAGTAGAGGGCACTGCTGTATATTTATGCAAGCCCTACTTGGACATTAAAATTTGAAAATAAAAGTTCATGGTTAAAAATGCTTTTTGTCTATCATCAAGACAACAAAAAAATTGAGGCCATAGAGCAAGACAGGGGAGAAGTAGGGAAAGGACATTGAGAATATCATTCTACTTCTAAATAACAATATGAACATTTTAATTTCAGAAAGAATTGTGTAAAAATTAATAGCTACTTTCTTTTCCCACAAATTGTCTAGGAAACCAAAACTCATTTAACAATTATAAGGAAAAATGTTTTTAGAGAGAATATTTTCTATAAATGGCTTCTAAATATTACTTTGTGCATAAAACTATATAAATGATTAACTATTAATGAACAGTCTGATATCTTCACTGTACTTCTATTTAGCATTGGTAAATAGTTTTTCTTTTCCTTCCTTCTTGATATTTTTAGATGAGAATGTCAAAAATAAGATTCAAGATTCTACTTATAAAACAATTCAATTCCACTTATAAAATATACACAAATGTGAAATGTATATATGTGTATATATACACACGCACATTCTTTATGAGACCATTACAATTGTACATAGTATTCTGAGAAAATTATACATACAAGGAATTTTTTGTCCCTCTTTCCCCATTTTCCTTCCCCTCTCCCTCCCCCTTTTCTCCCTCTTCTACTAATTTTTCACTCCTTTATTTATTTTTGAATGGTATTTTATGTATATACCCATATACATATATACATGTATCGATCTCTTTCATATAGATACATGATTTTGAAAGAAATAGATCTATATTGATATTGAGGTAATTTCATAGTTACATGTATACCAAGAGGAAACTACTCTTAAAATACATGAATGCAAATATAACATTTTAAAAAATGGTTCTTAAAGTTGTTCAAATAATTCTTTCCTTGTTTCTTTCACTCATATTTTTTTTTTGCTTTAACCATCTTTATTTCTTCAAAATAATGAATATGGTGATTTTCTTTACACTCTCTGCAGCCTAAAACTATCAGAATATTCACATAAAAGTTGCATTTTGCTTGTTATAAACACTATTATATGACAACTGCAGAGTCATCTGCTAACTTACACTTAGTGTTAGTTCTTTATATTTTACTTTAGAGAATTATAATCATACATAGCATTTGGATTCATTTTGACAAAATAATACATTAGAGGAATTTGAATTCAATTATCACCTTTCCCCTCCTCTTTCTCTATTATCCCCATCCCTGCCCCCATTCTCTCCCCTCTCCTTAATCGATCTTTTTACTCCTTCATTTATTTATTCCTTATTGGTATTTTCTACATATATGCAGGTGAAATTCTTTTTGGTACATTCATATATTATGTAAATGCTATCATTTAATTCATTCCATATTTCACCTCTTTCCCTTCTTTCCTCCCTCCTTTTTCCCCTTCTTCAATTCTACTAATCTACCTCATATCTTTATGATATCCAATCTCTTTCCTGCCACCTTCTTTCCTTATTTGGCTCCAGCTTCCACATAATGAGAGAAAAAGTTCGACTCTTGATTTTCTTAGTGTAGCAACTTTAACTGAGGTCATCACACATGCTAAGCATATGCTCTATTTCTAAGTTACATTCCAGATTTCTATCCATGTTATTACAATTTTTGAGTTTTTTGTTTTATAAAACCTCTTAGGTAGATGAAACTTTAACACAATATACTTTTATGTTTAAGTGGATTAGTTATGAAACTTCATTTGCAAAATCAAGTTTTAAAAACTCATTCTGAATAGTGTAGTGGACAGATATTTAATCAGCCCAAGCAGATAGTCCCAGGAAATCTGTATCTCATAAGTTTTCTTTAATTCCATATAATTTTTCTTTGTTAAAGAACAATAAAAATTCATAAATGAAAATGGTTATGTTCAAAAAGCAAGATGTTTTACTTCCTAAAGTGATTAGAAAGAGGAGATTTCATAGTAGAAAATACAAAAATGTTATCACCCAAGGGCAAGGCTTTTTATGGCTTAGAATCCTGCCAGTGGCATAGTAAAAACCACTCAGTGTGGCCACAATAATGATTGGTTTGGATTGACTTAGCTATAGAGCATCTTCAGAGATTTAAGAGATTGGCCACAATTCTCTCCTGATTGCTCTGCCAAGGCATGGTCAATTTATCTTAGATATGATCTAAGCTGAAGTCATATTTTCAAGTGATTATAAAATATAACCAAATATAATTACTTAATGCAAGTTTGAAGTCAGCCTCAGCTACTATATCTCAGGATGTAGTTCAGTGGTAAAGCACTCCTGGGTTCAATCACCAGTTTCAAGAGACACAGAAATGCAGTCAAATCAACAATAAATAGATATTTCAGTTGCTGATATTTTTAAAAGAAAATCATTTTTCTCTTCTTTCAACATTTGATTATAATGACTTGAATGTAGTAAAAGAGAGCATATCTGGAATGCAAACTTATTATGGGCACCCAGACCAGTCATGTTCCTAATGGACCTGAAACCCTGCTAACTGACAGACTGTAGGAATTAGGTTTTAAAGCACGTGAAGTGATGGGGAACAGCAAACAAAAGTGTAAGTACAGAGAATAGAAGATAGAAAAGATGACCAAGGAAGGAGCATTTACTCCAAGATTCTCTAAGGACACCTGGGGAGACATTGAAGGCTGCACAGCTGTCATTAAGAAATACTAGATGTCGTGTTTTTAACTAGTTTCTATAACAGAGAACATTTCTTTACTCTGCTTATTAATTTACTAGAAATTTTTGCCTTAGCAAGATTTCACGAGATATGGAAACAATATAAACAAAAGGAGAGGAATCAGATTAACTACTTTATTGGGCAAACAAAATTTAATAGCAGAAAAAAGCTAATTATTTAGTAATCACTAAATAGCTTCCTATTTCTCTATCCCTATAAGTGCCATTAAGATTTATCCTTACATAAAAAATATTTGATGAATGTCTATAATATGCTCAGCAAAGGTCATTTTTAAAAAACAGTTCTTGCTCCTTAGGAGCACATAAGATTATAGAAATGACTTAGATATCCGAGCCACTAGAAGGTGGTAGAAAAGAGTTTTATAATAGTAATAGGCAACAAACTTGAAAACAGGATTAAAAATGGTTGTAACCATCCATGCAGGCTTAGTAAATGAATAATCAGAACTGTGTTTTAGAAAATAAATAGAACTTTGCATCACACAAAATGTAGAAACTATAAGCTATTCAGAAGAATTAAATACTTCAATAGGTATGAAAAGATAATTTACTAAGAAACCGGTAGCAATGCGCTGTTTGTAATGTAAGAGAGCATTAGCTTAAGATTCAGAAGAAAGCAGGAATCAGGTCAAGGAAGTTAATGTGCATCCTACATAGCTTAAATTCCAACTTACAGTTGTATTCAGGGTACTGAGTTAAGAGGTTTCACAAAGACTCAGAGTGACTTAAAAGTTGGTATATAATTGGGATTTATATCTGTGCTTACTGACATACACCTTTGATCCTAGCAACTAAGGAGGCTGAGGCATGAAGATTGTCAAGTTCAAAGTCAGCCTGGACAATTTAGCAACCTCAGCAACTTAGTGAGACTCTGTCTCAAAATAAAATGAAAAATGATCTGGGTATGTATCTCAGTAGTAAATTGCCCTCTAGTTAACTGGTTAAATCTCTAGCAAAACACACACACACAACTAAATTAGCATTTATGTTAGTGAGAAAAATTCTATTGTCCTAATTGCCAACTTTAAAGAAAATTATTGCCAGTATTTCATTGTATGAAGACAACAAAATGATATAATTAAAATAGCCATTTATTTTCCTATACATACAGTTAAGTGGTTTTGGATGTCATTTCAATAACAATCCTTCAAAATTAATTTCTATTCTAAAATACCCTAGGGTAGCATTAAAATGCATAGAGTATACAGTACAAATGACCTTAAAACTCAAAGACTTTGAGGATGCCCAGGAAGGGATTTCTAATAACTTCTATAAATCCGTTTAAGAAAAATACACAAAGAATACTTTATTTGTGAAATCTTTAAATTTATAATTATGAATAATACATCTGAACTCTAATTGAAAATGTTATATTCAATAACTCTAAAGACCTATATGAAAAGAAAGATAATTTCCTTGGGAAATTGAGCTGGTGTTCAGTCATAGATACTAGGATTTTCCTTTTAAACTAGAGTCTCTTAACCTTCAAAACCCATGTCATCTTTGATAAATATTGCAATCCATGCCTTCCTTGAGTGTAAATTAAAATTCAAGCTGACTGATACAGTGGTTTCCCTCCGTGAGCTGTCATTGGCTACAGGAAGACGAGAAGGTTTTTTTTTTTTTTATTAAAGAGAATTAATTTTATTTAGTTTTTCATGTGATTTTCATTGCCCCGACACTTCATTGTGTACGTGGTGCTGGGGTTTGAACCCGTGTCCCTGAGCATGCCAAGCATGACACAACTGCTGAGCCACTGCTCCAGCCCCAAGAAAGTCTTTTTGAATGCTGACAATAATCCACTTCTTCATCTACTTAGTTTTGTCCACCTGTAGCAATTCACCCAGCTGAGCATATGACTAATTATATATGTACATTATCTCTCTGAGGGGCTATTTATAAACAATAAAAAACTCTAAAATCCTAAGACAGCATGTCACACCAGATGGGGAAAAAACACTGAATTTTGGTCAAACTCTGCTCAAACCAAGCCCTGCCATCCACTTTCCTGCCTCTTTCAGTCAGTGTATGGGTCACAAGTGGGGATTGGGATCTTTTCACCTTTCTTCCACACTCTCTTATAAAAGTGTTATTAAAGTTTTACAGGTTTAGTTATTAGGGAATACAAACCCTGTTGAACTTAAGTGATGATCTATTATTTAAAATGTATTCTGATACTTTGAAATGAAAAAAAATCTGTTTCTTTAGCAAAACAAGTTCACCTTCAAAAGTATCTTGAGACTTGGTTAGAAAAATAATCATTCTTCATGAGACAAGGTTGTTTTTCTTGATCAAATGTACTTTCAGTATTATGGAAATAGCAAAGTATATACAACATGTCAGCCAGGTCAGCTGAACCAACCCCAGAAATCAGTGGGGATTCTTAGAGTAATATATGAAAAAGAAATCCAAGAGAGCTTGCTTTGGCATGAGTAACAAATATTCAGACAAAAACTTCATGACAGCTCTGTCATTTCCTCTGGAAAATAAAACAATTAAAAAATGCACAGAATACCTATATCCTGATATATCACACCATACTGCAATAGTCGATGTGGCTCACTGTACTTTTAACCCTTAGCTGAATAAGGTCAATGAATTTCAAATTACGCATATTTATATCCCCAATGACTAAAACAGTGTCTTAATTTAGAAAAAGTGAAGTAATTAGTGTTTTTCAAATTGGAATATATCTTAGATAATATTGTTGCCTACTGTTAAAATCTTGGGTCTTTTAGTACTGTTGTGATCACATAGGAGATAAAGGAGAATATTTTTGTTGTAAGGAGACAAATGTTGTGAGATATTAGTCACTTATTATCAAATAGCAAAAAAAACTATGCATTTATGTATGTACTCATCTATGATCTACCTGTCTATAATTATCTATGAAGACAGAAAAAGTAAATGTAGCAAAACATTAATTGGTGAATCTAAATCAGAGGTTGACAAATATTTTCTTGTAGAGTTGGTAAATATTTTAGGCTTTGTGGTCCATATCCTCTCTGTCACAATCTTGTATTGTACTGCAAAAGTAGAGAAAATTCATGAATGAAAATGCATAGTTTTTGTTCTAATAAATAAATAAGACTATTTACAGAAGCACGCAAATAGCTGAAATTATTCATGGAACTATAATATAGTTGGCAGACCCCTGATAAATGACTGTTTATGTGGATGTTTCATTTTACTTTTCTCTAGACTTGAAAATATTTCAAAATTTTTAATAAAGGAATAAAGACATACTCTTGGGGGACAAAAATATTTATGCAATGTTGTTTGCTACAAAAGTTGAAAATGACAACAGTATTTAACAAGAAGTCACTTTCACTTTATTTGTTGTAGGGTTACTTTAGTAAGCTTTTTTTATTGCTGTTACTAAAAGAACAAGTTTAGAGGAGGAAAAGTTTATTTGGGGTCTCAAGTTCTCCGAAGTCTCAGTCCACAGACAGTAGACTCCATTCCTTGGGGCTTGCGGTGAGGCTGAACATGGAAGTGTGTGTCGGAGAAAAGTGGCTCAAAGCATCACACCAGGAAGCAGAGAGAGGCTCCACTTTTCAGATACAAAATAGATACCCAAAGGCACACCCCCAGTGACACACATTCCAAGCCCCAGTCTACCTGCCTTCAGTTACCTCCCAGTTAATTCCTGTATGGGGATTAATACACTGAATGCATTAAGACTCTCAAAATCCAATCATTTCATCGCTAAGCCTTCTTGCATTGTCTTATATGAGTTTTTGGGGACACCGAACATCCAAACTGTAACATTCTGTCTCTGGTACCCAAAAGCTCATGACCTTCTCACAGGGCAATATCTATCAGTCCATTTCCAAGAGTCTGCATAACTTCAACTGTCCCAAGATTGCCCCAAAGTCCAAACTCTCTTTTGAAACTTAAGGCCACCTCAGTGTGAGGCCCTGTAAAAAATCAAATCAAGTTACGTATATCTGACATATAAAGGCCCAAAGTAAACATTTCAATGTGAAGAAATAGAAGCACAGAAAGAAGGGATGGGATCACAGCAAGACTGAAGTCCAGCTGGGCAAACAAAGTCCTGTACCTCCACGTCCAGCATTTGGAGCATGTGGTGCTGTGCTGTTCTCTCCAAAGGTCTTGTGCAACTCTGCCCCTACGGCCTTGCTGATTGCAGCCCATGTGGTCTCTCTGTTGCCTTGTTTCTGACCCATTCCTGCAGCTTTCCTAGGCAGATATTCCAGGGTAGACATCTCTTAATCTCAGGGGTCTCTACTGCAGTTTTGGTTTTCTCCTCAATATCCACTCCTATCAGAGACTATATGCAGGGATCCAACCCTGGGGCACTTTGCCTGGCCTCCTAGGCATTCCTTTGAAATCTTGGTGGAAGGCTCCATGACTCCCTAACTGCAGCATTCTGTAACCCTGCAGAACCAGCACCAAGTAGTTGCTGCCAAGGTCTGCTGCTATCTTGAGAAGTAGACAAGTTTATTTTGGGGCTTATAGTTTCAGAGGTTTCAGTCCACTGGGTGAGGCAGAACATTGTGATAGAAGAATGTGGCAGAGGAAGGTGGCTCAAGACGTGGCTCAGGAAACAGAAAGATGCCACTAGCCACATACAAAATATACACCGCAAAGACATACCCCCAGTGACTTTCTACTCCAGTCACATGCAACCCACATTCAGTTACCACTCAGTTAATCCCTATCAGAAGATTAATTCACTGATTGGAATAAGGGTCTCATCAATCTCATCAACCAATCATTTCACCTCTAAGGCTTCTTGATTTGTCTTGTACATGGGATTTTGGGGGACACTTCACATCCAAACTATAACAAATAGCAATGTCATTTTCAGCCAGATGAAGAGGAGTCAGAGATTATTCAGATCCAAGTCTTCAGAAAATAACAAAAAGAATTATCAGCCATAAAGAGCAGAGATTAAACTACATGTACCTCAATTATAATTTTTTTGCTATTGTTGTTTAAAACTTAAAATTATTAGTGATGATAAATAGAAGTCTTTCCAGAAAATAAAATGCAATTTTTTGATTATCCAATTTGGACTTGTACTATTTTTAAAATACTACATCTTATTAATAGATTATAGGAAATTAACTTTTATTACTAGACAGTATATGAACTCACCAACCTTGTGACAGTTAACACCCTAAAATACCATATGGAAATTAGCTTTCTCCTGAAGATTTGTTTACAATTAAACTAGCTTAGCAGATATGATCCAGCATAAGGAAAATGCCTATTCTATATCTTCTTCTCATTTAATAACACTTTTCATTAATTTTCCAGGTGATTTTTATTTATTTTCTTCATTTACCAGTATGTTTAATATAATTTCATGTAATGAATATAGATAAATATGTATAAGTACATGTGTGGATAGGTGCATGGATAGTTGGTTAGACAGAGATAGATATGTGGTAGATGTATTGCCTGAAATAGAAAAAGGGCTGGAGCCAGAGAGGCAGATACTTGTGAAATTGCTAGAGAACAGCTACATCTGGGATAAGTAAGAAATTGATTCACAGCAGAGCAAGCCATGGAAAGGATATAGGGGCACACGAGGACACTGAGTGATAAGCAAGTATAGAAAAATGAAAAGGATGTTCAAAATATAACTTCTTTTTTTAAACTGAAATGGCAGGGATCTGAGGAATACCAGAAGAGCTCACAGTGGGCTTTTTTGTTTGAAATGCTCCCAAATATGTCATTTATATATGGAATGAATAAATTACTGCAGATTTTAAAAACACCTGTTAAACTAGTCATAATTTCAACATGAAAAAAAATCTATTTTAAAGTGTTTTAAACCCGATCCAACGATAAATTTGACAAGGAAACAATGAGAAAAGACGTTAGATGAAAGTGATGGGCAAAAGTGTCAAAAATGATTGACAAAAGTGTCAAAGAAATGTGAGTAATGTTTGGCAAAGCGGTGTGACCTTAGACTCTTGAAGAAACTCAACCCGGTTCTTCTTTGGTAAAGAAGTAGTCTTTTAAAATTTTATATTACTTTTCAATATAAAAGAAAATCATTTCCATTTCATGAAAGTAGAAAATGAATTTTCCATAATCTTCCAGACCTATAACACTATTGTTCTTGTCTAATGGAATTTATCCCTGTATTTATTCTTTGAATATTATACAAGATATATAAAATTTATATCTTATTTTTTGACATTATTTTGTAAGCATTTTATTTAAAAGACTCATCAATGAAAATGGAATTGTCCATTCATTCAAAGTACATTTTTGAAGCTCATCTCTGTGCTGTGGACATATTAGACACTTGTTACATTCTGGAGATATATTGACATTCCAGTAAATCCACCTTCTTGGTGTACCTTACAGGACTGCATTCAGTTTTAATAAAATAATTGCTTATTATATGACATAATAGGTATGAGGATATGCATGCCCACAAAAACATTTATCTACTAAGTAAATCATAACAGAATATTTTGTCAGTGGGAAGTACTATATTGTTTGTAATGGTAATCAAATATCAGGGGAAAATTCATGTTCTCTAACTAGATATGATATTCGAGATGCTAGTAAAATAATCCAAAGTAACAAAATCCCAGAAGCTGAGAGGTTGCTTTTTGACAGATATAAATGTGCCTTAACTATTAATAATATGTGGTATTAGACTCTGAGCTACTCTCATTTACCACAATCAAAAAGAACACAGGTTCATGTCCTCAGCATTTGATTCCCTATAGATAAATAGTTATAGCTCCTTATTCTATACCTTTTAAGCAGCTTCTCCATAAATCATTATCAACAACCACAATAAAATAGGTACAGTCTTTCCTATGGGCATCAGTAAATATTCTAGAATTCCTCAGCTGTTCTCTTTGTTAAAGTGTCCCAGATAATCCGAGAGGGTAAAATTTTAAGATAAGCCTGATAAACTCAACTAAAACATGATAAAATTTACTAAAATGAGGAAGTATATAAAATATAGAGAAGTTACACAATTAAAATCATGTTATGAGTATTTGATTCTCTAGAGCAAGTTAAATCTCACATCTAAAACATCTGTCTGCCTGAATAAGTTACAGCTTTGTCCTATGGCTTCTAGTGATGAACTTATAAACATTGCCCAATAATTAAATCTCAGTGTGGGATTTTTGATGTTGATGATCTAAGATGAAATCAGGTGGCATAGGGACTTCAGAATCCCTATAATGCAGTGAAATGTTTGTTCTTCCTCTTTGATACTGATTATTTAAGGCAAATAGTAGTAGGTATTTTATATTCTTTAAATAACTGTTCATTTTTTAGTAACAGAAACTGGCCTCAGGCTGATTTTATAGACAAAAATATCTGACATATAATAATATTTAGAGTGTATTTTATGTTTAACTTCTGTATACAACTGAAAAATGATAAAACATGAGAACACATAAAAGTAATGAATTTGTTAAAATGGTGAATCAATTCAGAGAAAAATATTAAGTTGATAAAGTACATGTAATATGTGAACATGACAGAAATCATAATTTGTTATATTGTGGTACAGAAAAGGGGAATATTATAGCCGTGATACATGAATGGATAAAAATTTAGAGAATACTAGCTTAGATTTGATCTATCAAAGGAGGAAGACAGTTGCATGTGCCTTTTGGGCACTTGAAATCGGGCTATTCCAAATTGGCAAGATCTATGAGATTACACCAGATCTATGAAATTACACACCAGATTAAAGATGATCTTTTTGTACTAATTACATAAAAGAAGATTTCTAGTCAGGCACGGTGGCACATTCCTGTAATCTCAGCCTCTCAGGAGGCTAAAGCAGGAGGTTCGCAAGTTTAAAGCCCATCTCCGCAACTTGGCAAGGCCTTAAGGAACTTAAGGAGATTCTGTCTCAAAATACAAAGTAAAAAGGGCTGGGGATACGGTTAAGTGCTTCTGGGTTCAATCCATGGTATCTAAATAAATAAAATGTCTAATATATTTCAATATACAAACATTTTACTAAATTTTATTTCTACCATTTCTCCTTTTTAGAATATGTGGCTGACTACAAGAAAAGTTAAACTTGCGCATGTGACACATATTTCTGTTGGGTGGCACCAGATGAGCCAGCACCTCCTTAGCACACCCGTTGTTCTTTGTCCAAGCTTATGTTCCACTAGTCTTGTCCTCCCCACCAAACCATTAAACTTTTGGACACTACCCATGCCTTGAAAAGGTTTTGTATGACCAAGTCTTTATTCTACAACAGTGGTTTCAAGATTTTTTTCAGATACTCAATAAAGAATAATTTCAAAAAAATCAAATATCTAATTATA
>PVKS010032038.1:0-22916 GCA_004027875.1 Aplodontia rufa
TTTTTTTTTTCTTTTTGGGTTAATGCTCTTCACTTTTCCTTTGGGGTCAAAGAACTAGCAGGAGGCAATTCCTGCCCGTTCAGGGAAAATCGTCCTACCGTGGGAATCCATGTGCCGATGCGTAGCCTGTGCTGACTCTCGGGAGCTTCACGGGGTCAGTGTCCCTGGGATAACCGCCATCTCTTCCTCCAACAAAGTTATTTTCAATAAGGGTTTCTCTCTTCCAAATATTACAAATATTAAAACTTTACAAGAGGAATTTAATTTATCACAAGTAAATGTGGCAATTTTCTTTCAATTGTAAAAGACCCCTATGCTTTTGAAAGGCATCAGTTATTCTTCATTGAAGTGGAAATAACTCTTCTTCATTTTCTTACAGTACAGGTAATTTGAACCATTACTTTCTAATGAGAGTAAAAACCAAAAATAAACTTTTAAAAAGTCTGTCTTGATAATTAAGCATGCAAACAACCATGTATAATTACTTAACAAGCCATTGCATGTGCCAGAAAGTAGAAAATTCATATGAGATGATGGACAAATTAAAAAATATTAATATCTTCAGGGCATGTTTTTACATGTGCATATTATTATAAAATAACAATTTTAATTATCTTCCTTATCCTGGAGCATTGTAAAGGTTCAGATTTTCATTTTTCTCTATTTACACACTCACTGTGTTATTTCCTCTGAAAGTAAAATCTTTATTGCAATTTTAATTGTGTTTTCTTTAAATTTATGAATCAAAGATGAGATATGCAGGGGCAGATTTTATTCATCTTATCAAATTCATATGGTTTAATCTTGTGGTGTCATTAAACACCATGAGACTCAACACCCAGTACCACCCCTCTCTTCTTGGAACAAGCTGCCTTTCCCACACTTTAATTACATTTAAGGAACTTTGTGTAATCTTATAAGTGGCCTCCTAGCCCTTGACCTTCAGTTGAAGAAAGTAAATTCAAACTATGCATTTGAGAAATGACTCCCATGAGTCTGTCCTTGGGATATCTGGTCTTGGGTCTAGAAATTTTATTTATTTGCATGGAATCCACCTGCAATTTATGCAACACATGACTAATATTTTGTATGCTGCAGAGAGATCTCTGCACAGGCAGAGAATAAAGATTCTTGCATACAGGTTGGAAATAGGAGATATAGATGAATACACAAATCTTGAATACTCAGGTTCTAGTTGTTTCTAAGACTTGCCTGAACTCTTCTCTTTAGCACACACTACTTTTCTCACTCACTTTCCACAATTCTTTTCTTATCAGTTCCAGTTGCTCCTTTCTGTTTCTTGTGCTGTTTGCTAAAGTCTAAATATATGCAAACTTCTTCAGTAAAATGTTTTGACCTCTTGGCTATTTGGGAACTTTGAAAAAGATACAATAAAACTATTATCTCAATGCCTGTCTGATGTTGCAAATATATTTATTTGAAAAATTATAATAAAATTATTATCTTGGTGACTGTCTGATGTTGCAAATACATTTAGTTGACAAAAATCTGAATCATCATATTATCATCATGTTATTCTTTTCAGTTGAAAGCAAAATTGTCTTTGGTTTTACAGCTATTTTTATTGTCCTGCATTGTGATAGGACTGCCTATTCATGAGTTTTCCCCAAATATTTACCAAAACTTATATTATGGAAATTAAATTTGGATGTTCAAAATACTTGAAAATAACACTTTGATCAAGAAATAATCTCAAGAGAAATTTTAAAAAATATTTTTAGATCAATCAAAATAAAATTGCAAGGTATCACAATGCATAGATTTAATGAAAACAGTGCTTAGGAGAAATGTATAACATTAAATGCACGTATAAAAATAAATATCTAAAACCAATAATTTAAGATTCTACCTCTAAAGTTTAGCAAAACTTAAAACAATATGATCACAAACCAATTAGTATGTTAGATTCAAATTATGCATATGGGAAAAAAGGTAAACTCATATATTGTTAGTGGAACTGCAAAGAAAGAAGTATGGAGATTTCTCAAAACACTAGGAAAGGAACCATCTTATGATCCAGCTGTCCTACTCCTTCTTAAATATCCAAAGATGTAAAATGGACATACTATAGTAGCACAGTCACATAAATGTTTGTAACAGTGCAGTTCAAAATAGCCAAGCTACAAAACCAAGCAAGGTGCCCTTTAGCATACGAATAAATCAATAAAATGTGGCATGTGTACATGTTATGGTTTGGATGAAGGTATCCCTCAAAAGCTCATGTGAGACAATCCAGAAAGGCTGAGGTATACTGATTGGGTTACAAGAGCCTTAACTCAATCAGTGAGTTAACCCCCTAAAGGGATTAACTGCTAGCTCTAGGCTGGTAAGGTGTGATTGGAGGAGGTGGATCATTGTGGGTATGCTTTTAGAGTATATATTTTGTATCTAGTGTGGAGTTTCTCTCTCTGCCACCTGGAGCCATGTCTACCACCATGATGTTCAGCCTTATCTCAAGCCCCAAGGAATGGATTTAAGATCTCCAAAACTGTTAGCCCCCAAATAAACTTTTCCTCCTAAAATTATTCTGTCAGGTCGTTTAGTCACAGCATTGAAATAGGTGACTAAAATAATACACAATGAAAGACACTCTGTTAAAATAGTATTAGAGAATTCCCCCAAAATCAAGGAAAATATATAATAGGCCTGCTTTAGCAAAAGGTAAATTTAAGTCTTTGCAAGTGCAGGTAAACAGGAAAGAATTTTACTCCTGGAACAAAGCTTAATAACTTTCAGAGAAAGATAAAAGAATGTAGAATTTCAACAATGTATTATTCACTGTAGGAAGTACATTACCTAACGTTATTAGTCACGTGAAGTAACAAAAAACTGTTAAATATAATCAATAAAGGAAATTCCAGTAGAATTATATAGTGGTCTGGAGGTGGCGCTCAATGGTAAAATGAATTTCTAACATGTAGGAGGCCTGAATACAATACCCAGCACCACTAATTTTTTTTTTTAAAGTAGATGGAAATATATCTTAAGAAAAGCCAGAAGAACACTTTAAAGCATGGATTTGCAATGTTCTCAAAGATTTGTATGTGTGCTTGTATGAATGGATAAATGGGAAACTTAGTAAACAAATACTAGTTATGAAAAAAGTAAATGTAAGCTGGGTACAGTGGTACCCACTTATAATTCCAGCAATAGGGAGGCTGAGGCAGGAGAATCACAAGTTGGAGGTAAGCCTCAGCAAATTGGTGAGGCTCTAAGCACATTAGCAAGACTTTATTTCAAAATTAAAAAAATAAAATAAAATAGGGTTGGGGATTTAACTCAGTGGCAAAGTGCCCTGGATTCAATCTCAACACACACACACACACACACACACACACACACTCACACGCACAAACCAAATGTATATTATAGAGCTATAAATTACAATATACGAAATAGTATGTTTCTCTGAATGAGCTTCAATAGAAAGAAAGAAGAAATAATCAGGCAAAAATAAATGGGCCCTGTGATCTATAAAACAGGTAGTTTATTATCACAGGTGCCTTTGGAGTTCTGGGAGAAAGTAGGTAGAAACATAATTGAAGACAGGTCAGTTATTTCTCAAACACAATGAAAAGACCATCTGATATATCCACGATTCACAGCAAATATTAGAAGGATAAATACAAAAAGTCATACATAGCAATATACAGTCAATCTATTGACAATCACATACAAAGAGAAAAATTTGAAAACAAAGCAAGACACTCTACCTACAAAAAAATAGCAGTATCTCATCAAATATGAAGTCTAAAAGACAATAGGATATATTAAGATATTGAAAAATTACGTATTTATCCAAGAATCTCCTAATAACTGATGTAAAATAAATATTTTCACATGAAAGGTAAGGAAATTTGTTGCGACCAGATCTTCACTAAAAAGAATGTTTCCAGAATCCCTCTAAGCTGAAGGATAATGACATCAATTGGAGATATTGGTACAGAAGAAATCCAGAAATTATAATTACTTGACAGTAAAAAGTTTATTTTATTTTTTCTATTTTAGACAGTAAAGAGCTATTTTTTAAATTAGAATCATTTTTAATGTAAATTTAAGTATGCAGATATAAAAATGTATGACAATAGTGACACAAAGGAGGAGTTAGTTGTGAAGTTTTAGAATTTATTTAACTAGCAAATAAAAAATCAATTATCAACTCCCTAAAGCAACCTCTAAAAATTTACCTAGATAAAATAAAGAATATATATTGTCTTTAAATATTTCAATAAATCTAAAGAACAAAAGTAGCAAATGGTAGAGTGAAACAAATTATGTCAATGATTACATTAAATACTAATAGAATAGGCATTACAGTTACAAGGCAGAAGTTTTCAGAAACGATAGAATTACTTGGCACCACCATCTGTTATATAAACAAAATGTAGTTTAAATATAAATAGACAGGCTTCAGAAGATGGCAAGAAGCAGGAGGGCTGTATGTAGAATCTCTCCATGACCTGGGACACCAATGGTGGAAGAAGTGCCTTTCTCAAAGGTCGAGGAAGGACAAAATTTTTGTCTAAACTCATAAGTAGATGAGCAAGGAAATGTCGAGATGCAAAGGCTTGGATAAACTAAACAAGAAGAGAAATCAAATAGGGAACTAGCAACTCTAGCTGCAAAACCATCACCCAGCTGTTGTGCTTGGGAATGGCACAGAGGGAGGAAACTACACACACAAACAGGGGAAGGATAAAATGGCACAGAAATTGCTGATATCAGAAGGACTTGTGCTGCAATCCCTGGCAGAACCCAGGGACTGCATTAGTGCATGTAACTAAGACTCTCCCCAATTGGGCAATGGAAAGCTGGGGCTATTGCCATCTTGACTAGGTGGGAAGTCCAAGCAGCTTCTCCAACAGCTGGGGGACCAGATCAGAGGTTGCCCCATTGGCTGCACCATCAGGTTGCTGACCACTCCAGGACCCCAGTGTGCTGACTGTCTGCCCTGGGGGCTGTGTATGCTTGGCAGAGATTTCCTACTGGTCCTGCGAATCTTCAACAGGAATTGCCACCCTACCCCTACCTACATGCTTTGGGGGGATTTTGCATTCAGGACTATGCAACACAAACATTTCCTCAGGACCTACACAGACTGGGGGCGGGGGGCTTGCAGGACTTGCATCTCTGGAGCATCAATAAGGTGTAGTACTCTTAGGCTAGAAAGAGATTACCTTCATTTGGCCTCACTGACATAGGAACAGAAGTGGCTCCTAGGGACCACCTCTGCTTTTAGGCCCAAGACCCAGAAACAGAGGTGGCCCATAGGACCCGCACATTTGAGTGGGACTTGGCTTTCAGGCACCTTGAAGTTTGCATTTGAGACTTCCTCAGGGGTGGGTATTTCTGGGCTGGTTTGTTCAACTCAGTGCCTACCTCCCCATGCTGGGGCTGAGACTATCTCAGTCAACATCCATGTTGGGCAAGTGAGGGCCACAGGTCACACAAGTATGGGGTGACAGCTCTCCCAGGAGAGCTCAGTTCAGGCTGGCCACTACCCTAGAATCAGTGAGATTACCCTTGTAGCTGCTTCAGGATCCACAAGACGCCAGTGGCTCCTGGGGCCCCAGCTGAAGCAGGGCAAAATTTTGAGCAGGCAGGCACAAAAGTACCCAGGGTTTGGCCCAGGAATGCCAAAAGGCTGTATTCACAGGAAACAGGGGTGGTGAAAGACTGAACCCCCTTCACAATAGAAGAATATTGGGAGAACTCCTGCGAATCTGACTTCCAACTGAGAACAGCATAACACTGTACCTCTAGAAAAATTCACCTGGGAAGTGCCTCGACCCAGATGTCAGATATGAACATATGTGCCCACTGTGTATTTTGATCTCAGTGGTAATAACTCATAACCCTCCCAACTCTCCCTGTTTTTCCTCATGCTGTTGTTGCTGTTTGATTGTATTTTTATTTTTTGTTCAACTCTTGCATTTTTTTCTTCTTTGTTTCTTATGCTATGCTTGTATTGTTGTGATTTGGTTTGTGGCTGCCTGTGATTTTGCAAATTGATGTATTTTCTCTTTGTGCTGTAGATTCTTCCAGTAGTGACCCTCTCTTTCCCTTTCCTCTGACAACACCTAAACTTTATTCTGCAGTCTCTCATCCTCCCTCAAAGTCATTACCCTAATTTCTTCCTCTTTCTTTCTTTTCTTTATTTTAACAGAATAGCCTACCTCATCTCCATTCTCTTGCTTCTTTCTCTCCAAATTCACAAGTTCTTTACTACCTTCCTATCACATTCCTTTTGCTCTCTGGACATTTTTCCTCACCTACAGAGATTTTGGGAAAATGAAGTGAATGCCAAACTTCAAAATGGGTTTGTTTACAAACCAAGTATAATCTGAGGACTCCCATGGAAAACAAGTACTAATTCATTTGTTCTTACAGGTGGTAATTAACAATGTAACAACTATAGTTGGCACAAAGTAAACAGATCAACCCTGACCGTTGTATGCATTGTCTGTACATATTGACTCTTATCCTGTATCTCATGATGTATTGGAAAACTTAAAGGTCCATAAAAATTCACAGGTTGGGGAGCCAGCCATTGAGCTGTACTATCCAAATTGTACCCCAGCCCAAATAAGCAGAGTCAAAAACTCCACACCCAGCAACAAAGTTCCCAAGTGAATTATCTAGTGACTGATCTCAGACCCCACTACCTGAAACTGAAAATGAGGAAAAAGGGAAATAATCCTTCTGGACAAACTCACAACTCCACAATCAAGGAGTGCACAGATGGGGTTTAGATGAAAACCTAGAAAAAATGTATCAATAATCTGATTATTAAACCAATCAAATAATTAAAAGAAGACTTAAGGAAGGAAATAAGAGAGTAATTTCAGGAGCTGAGAGACCACTTTGATAAAGAGCTAGACATTCTGAAAAGAGAAGTACCAGAGCTATTAGAATTGAAAAGCACAGTCAAGCAAATTAAAAGCTGATTAGCAGATACTAGTATCAGAGTAAACTCAGTAGAAAGTAGAACCTCAGCTTTCGAAGAATGGAGGTCAGACAACTAAAACAGGCTGAGCAATCTCGAATGGAAGAAGGATAGACAAGAAAAGAAACTTATTGAGCAGGCTCAGTACTTTCAAGAAGTATGGGATAAGATGAGAAGTAATAACCTGAGAGATATAGGGATAGGGGAGAACATAGAACAAAAAATAAATGGCCTAAAATACCTTCTCAATGAGATAGTCAAAGAAAATTTCCCCCATATCAGAACTGATCCAAAAACTCAAATAAAAGATGCCAACAGGATACCTTACAGACCTCACTGAGAAACTCACAAAGACACATCATATACAAAATGAATAACAGAGAAATCAAGGAAAGAATTTTAAAATCAGTGAGAGATAAACACTAAATCACATTCACAGGCAAACCAAAAAGATTACTATGGATTTTTCACCTCAGAAAATAAAGGCCAGGAGAGCTTGGAATAGTATTTTTAAAACATTGAAAGAAAGTAATTTTCAGCCAAAGATTCTATGCCCTGGAAAACTTAGCTTTAAATGTGATGGGGAAAAAACACTTCCATGATAAGATCAAACTAGCAAAATACATGAACTCAAAACCAGCTGTACAGAGAATACTCAGAAAAACTTCATTCAGAGAAACAAACTAACAACTCTCAAACCCCATAGACAGAAGAAAGTCAATAAAAACATAACTCACTGAAATATATCCAAGATGGTGAAAATATAGCAAGGGTCACAATGCAAGGGATCCAGAATCATACATCTATTCCAACACTGAGAGTGAATGGACCCAATGCCCCAAGCAAAAGACACAGATTAGCTGACCGGATTAAAAAACAAAACTCAAAAATTTGCTATTTACAGGAGATATACCTTATAGCCAAAAATAGACAGAGATTAAAGAGGATAAGATGTCAAAAAGCCTCTCAATTTTGTGGCCCAAGAAAGCAACCTGATGTTGAGATCCTTATACCTGAAAAAGTTAATTTTGACCAAAAATTAATCAGAAGGGATAAAGAAGGTCATTACATCATAGTAAAAGGAACAATACATCAAGAAAACATAACCATAGGTAACATTTATGCCACCAATTACAACCCTCTCAAATATATGGAGAAAGTACTCAAGAACATTAAACCTTTTCTGGATTTCAACACAATAATACTGGGGGACATTGATACACCACTATCAATCAATAACAAACATATCAAGAAAGCAAAAAATTAATAAAGATATTTCTGACCAAAGAACTGCATCAACTAATTGGACTCAAAAGACATTTACAGAATATTTCATCCCAAAATGACTGAGTTTACTCTTTTCTCAGAAGTTCACAGATCCTTCTTCAAAGTAGATCACATCCTTGTCCACAAAGCAAATCTTAGCAAATATAAATAAGTTGATATAACCCCATGTGTCCTGTCATACCACAATGGAATGATCTTAGAAATTAACAGCAAGGAAAAAACCCAGAAAATATACGAATATTTGGAGATTGAATAATAGCCTCTTAAGTGAAGAAGGATCAAAGATGAAACAAAAACAGAAATCAAGAAATTCTTGCAAATGAATGAGAATGATGAAACAATATATCAACCTCTAAGGAACAGTATGAAAACATTCTTAAGAAGCAAGTTAAGGAGGAACATGGTGCCCACCCCACCACTAGTGATCACAAGACACTCCTGAATAAAACTTCATGCTCCAGGATTTGGAGGCAGTATCCAATGGTAGGACTAGGCTCTAGGTGTGTAGGATCATTGCCCTAATTCTTTAAAACCAAAGGAAAAGAGCTTTGCATTAACAAACCTAAACAACAAGTTTGTAGAACCTGCTGGATTGGCTCTAGAGATGGGAGAAGGGAGCTATCCCAGAGTAGAGGAAGCAGGGTGCAAGTAATCTAATGTGGACACAGGTGGGAACACCTTAACAGACACCCACTCTCACAGTTTGTAACAGATGACTCTCAAGCTCTGGGAATGATTTAATCTCTTACAACAGCAAACCTACAGCTGTTAGTGCAACTCAGTCGGCCAGCTCCACCAGCCATTTTGAGGTTTCCCTGAAGGCAGAGCTGGTCACTCACTCAGCAAAAGTGAAACCAGACCCACCATTTATGCACAGACTAGGGACCTTGGTCTCCACGATCAGAGAAGGAGATCCAAGTGCTTACTGTCCTGTCCAAATGCCCAGGGGGCTGTATGAAACTGGGAACCCCCTCTCCAGCTCACAGGACATACAAGTAGTGGCCTCCTGGCTGCCCTCTTACATGCCCAAATGGGAGGAGTCTGCGAACAGAACTTGGCTCAGTAGGACATATTTTCCCCAAGGGGGCCACTTGCTTCAGTCTCTTCAAAAGCTGCCTGTAACTCTCGAACAAGGCAGGGTCTGACATCAGCCTCAGGAATCTTTGAACAAAAGGGGCAGCCTGGGCTGCTCTCATCAAAGAAAACTCAGCCTCTGAGTTCTGTGCACAGACAAATTTCCATAGGTCCTGAGCTCTTTAGGTGAGATTGGGTTTCCACACCCCCTAGTGGTTGCAATTGAGAACCACTGGCCCAATTAGGCTGGTGCCTCATTGACAACTGCCTTCCCTTGCTGGGACTTTGACAACCCCACAGAGCAGCTCTTGGGGCATCTGAATACCACAAGACATCCAGAGTGGATCATCAGTGATCCCAGGGAAGCTAGTTTCAGACTGGCCACTCTTCTCAGAATAGTCAGAGTCCCACAGATCTACACCAGGATCTAGTAGATTCCCTAAAGCTCCTGGGTCCCTTGCTTAAGAAGATCAGGAGTTGGATGAGGCAGAAAATAATCTTCCCAGGAGTGTTGTGCTGAACTCTATTCTTATAAGAAGCAAGGGAGGGCAGGGTCTTCTATGAGTCTGCAACAGAAAATTTGAGGGAGATAATCTAGGAAAACCCAAGACCACTGAAGATTACCAAGCTGCATCTCCTCCAACAAGCTCAACTGGGAAGAGTCTCCAGCTAGATGGTAGATATGAACACATTCTCCCATGGTACATGCTGACCTAGGGGGCAAAAATTCAGAACTTTCTCAACTAGTTTTTTTTATTATTATTTTATTATTTTTTATTTTTAATGTGGATCCTGCTGCCATCTACTATTTTTACCTTGTTTAAATTTTAACTTTTTAATGTTTTTTTTAATTTTTAAATCCCTTTTAGCTTTATTGTTATTACTGAATTTGGTGTTCGTGGTTGCATATTATATTTTTTGTTTATATGTATTGGTGGTTGGCTTCTCCTGTCACTGCATCTTTTCAGAATTGATTACTGTCTCCATAGCATTGGGGTCTGACCAGGAAAACTCTTCATGATAGCAAACTAGCCCTCAGTCTCCTTGGGTCAAAGAGAATCATGCTCAATACTAACCTCTTCTTCCCCTGTACTCTGACAATTCCTAAACTATGTGCTGTTCTCTCTCATCCTCATCCAAAGCTTTTACCCTACCCACATCCCATTTCTTTGTTTTCTTTATTCCTAATTGAATAACCTATACTGCCCTAAACCCTTGTACCTCTTTATTCTAAGTCAGGAGTTCTAAACTACTTCCCCACTTCATTTCCTTGGCATACTAGTCATTTCTTCTCCCAACTTACAGAGGCCCTGCTAAATGAATAAAGGGGTGTTCTTCAAAACAGGTAATTGCTTGCTATCATAATATATTGTGAGAGCTCTCATCAAAGAAAACTGCTCCTATAGGTGATAATCATCATTATAACTGTTTTAGTTGAAACTGGCTAGTATATGTACCTACAGGCTCTCAATTCCTCACTTATTGGACTGACAGTTATAGGTCTGAGCTGCCCAAATAGCACCTCATCCCAATGAAGCAAAGCCATAAGAAGCTCCAATTACCCCTACAAGAGTAAAACTTATGGTCAGTCTATAAGACACATCCCTTGTATCTGAAAATAAGGAAAAGGAGAAATAACACTGCTCCTCAACCTCACAGCTCCCCATCAAGGACTCCATGGTCAGGGCCCTAGATGAAAACCTAAGAAATTATATCAACATTGTGATTACTCATTCAATCAAAGAGTTGAAAGAAGAATTAAGAAAAGAGATCAAAGATAATTTCAAGTGATGAGAGACAACTTTTATAAGGAAATGAAGGAGCAATTCCATGAGATGAAAGATCATCTTTATAAAAAATTAGACACCCATAAAAGAGATGTAGCAGAGATATCAGAATTGAAAAACAATTTCAACCAATTTAAATCTTCTCTAGAAACTAACACCAGAGAAAACTCCATTGAAAATAGAACCTCAGCTCTTGAAGAATGTGTATAAGATAACAAAGATAGGCTAAACAATGTTGAAATCAAGGAGGACAGACAAGAGAGGAAACCTATGATACATGACCAGAACTTCCAAATAACATTTGATGAGATGAGGAGAAATAACCTGAGAGTCATTGGACTGGATGAAAACTCTGAACAGCAAACACAGGGCATTAAGAATCTTCTAAGCAAAATTATAAAAGAGAACTTTTCTTACATTAGAATTGACCAAGAATACCACATCCAAGATGCTTATAGGACATCAAACTGGCCTAATCAAATGAGAAATTCACCAAGACATATCATATATAAAATGAATAATAGAGAAATTAAAGAGATAATTCTAAAAACAGATAGAGAAAAGCCCCAAATCACATTCAGAGGCAAACCAATTAGTATCACTATGGATTTTTCAGATTATACAATGAAGGCCAAAAGAGCTTGGAACAACATTTTTCAAGCCTTGAAAGAAAACAATTTTAACCCAAAATAATATACCCTGCAAATCTCAGCTTTAAATGTGATGGGGAAATTAAATACTTCAATGATAAACTCCAGTTAACGAGATACACGAACACAAACCCAGAGCTACAGAATATTCTCAAGGATACTCTTCATTCAGAAGAAAATGCTATTAATACCCTAAACCCTTAAACAAGGGAGAGTCAATAACCACATTACACACCAAAAGATTCCCAATATGGCTCAAAACTCTGCAATAGTTACAAAATTTGAGACTCAGTGTCCATATCTATTCTAACTCTGAATGTAAATGGTCTCAATGCCCCAATTAAAAGACACAGATTGGCTCAGTGGATCCAAAAAAAATCCAACAATATATTGTCTACAGGAGACACACTTCATACTCAAAAATAGACACAGACTGAAAGTGAAAGATTGGCAAAATGTCTACCATACCTGTAGCCCAAAAGAGCAAGCTGGCATGCTGAACCTAATATTTGATAAACTTAATTTTGTTCTAAAATTAGTCAGAAAGGACAAAGATGGACACTTCATCAAACTAAAAGTTAGAATTCATCAAGAAGATATAATGATAATTAACATATATGCCCCCAGTTATATCCCCCCAAAATATGGAAAAAATACTCAAGGACATTAGACCCCTCATTGATCTCAATACAAAAATTTTGGGGGACTTCAATATACCATTGTCAACACTAGAGAGATCATCAAAACAAAAAAAAATCAATAAAGACATTTCC
Organism: Aplodontia rufa; assembly: GCA_004027875.1. Lineage (NCBI taxonomy): Eukaryota > Metazoa > Chordata > Mammalia > Rodentia > Aplodontiidae > Aplodontia > Aplodontia rufa. The sequence continues at coordinate 12,539 of PVKS010032038.1, forward strand.
ACTTTGAACAACTCTATTAACCAATCAGGCTTAATAGACATCTACAGAATGTTCCATCCTAAGTCAGCTGAGTTTACCTTCTTCTCAGCATCTCACAACTTAGCTCATTGTGGTAACCTTAACAAATACAAAAAAGTTGATATAGGCCCGTGTATCCTGTCAGATCACAATGCTATGATCTTAGCAATCAACAACAAGAGAAACAATAGAAATTACTCAAATACTTGGAAATTGAATAATTCCCTCTTAAACTAAGGATGGATAAAAGAGGCAATGAGAGCAGAAATCAAGAAATTCTTGGAAATTCATGAGAATGAGGAAACAACATATTGAAATCTCCTGGATAGTATGAAGGCATTCTTAAGAGGTGAATTTATAGCACTGAGTGCACACATCAAAAATCTAAAAAGAGCTCAAATAAATAGTCTTAATCTACAAGTCAAACACCTGCAAAAAGAGGAACAGTCCAATCCCAAACCTAATAGAAGACAGGAAATAACTAAAATCAGAGATGAAATCAACAAAATTGAGAACAACAAAAACAAAAAATACAATCATTTACAAAACAAAGAGTTAGTTCTTTGAAAAAATAAACAGGATCAACAGACCCCTTGCCAACCGCACCAAAAGGAAGAATGAAGTGAAACACATCAACAAAATCAAAGATGAAAACAGAGATATCACCACAGACTCAACCAAAATTCAGAAGATCATGAGAACTTATTTTGAAAATTTATATTCTGCTAAATTTGATAATCTGGAGGATATGGACAGATACTTGGCCACATATGACATCCCCAATTAACACCAGAGGACACTGAAAATCTAAACCAACTTATCTCAGGTAGCAAATTCAAAGCAGCAATCAAAGCTCTTCCAAAAAAGAAAAGCCCAGGACCAGATGGATATAGGGAAGAATTCTACCAAATTTTGATAGAAGAGTTAACACTGATCCTCTATTAGCTCTTTCATGAAATTAAAAGGGTGATAGCACTCCCAAACACTTTTTATGAAGCCAATATTACACTGATACCAAAATCCAACAAAGACACATCAAGAAAAGAAAACTACAGACCAATTTCCCTGATGAACTTAGATGCAAAAAATTCATAATAAAATTCTAGCTAATATGATCAAAAAGTACATTAAAAAGATAATATATCATGATCAAGTGGGCTTCATTGCAGGAAAACAGGGCTGGTTCAACATATGCAAATCAATAAATGTAATTCACCACTTAAACAGATTTAAAAAAAATTTATAATCATCTTAATTGAAACAGAAAAGACCTTTGATAAAATTCAACACCACTTTATGCTCAAAACTCTGGGGAAGATAGGGATCAAGGGATGATTCTTTAACTATGTAAGATCCATTTATGACAGAACTATAGCCAAAATTATGCTCAATGGGGAAAGACTGAAAGCATTTCTGCTGATTTAAGGAACAAGACAAGGTTGTCCACTTTCACCACTCTTATTCAATATAGTCCTTGAAACCCTTGCCAGAGCTATCAGGCAAGACAAGGAAATCAAAGGAATTTGTACAGAAAAAGTTGGAGTCAAGTTGTCCAGTTTGTCTAGCACTGTTTGTTGAATAGGCTGTCTCTGCTCCATGTTATATTTTGATCCCCTTTGTCAATTTCAGGTGTTCAAAAATTTGTGAGTTTGTCTCAGAGTCTTCCATTCTGTATCATTGGTCTTATTCCTATTCTGATACCAGTACAATGCTGTTTTTGTTACTATAGCTCTACAGTATAGTTTTAGATCTGGTATTGTGAGTCCATCTCTTTCATTATTCTTAGTAATAATTTGGTTATTCTAGATCCCAAATTCCCTAGAATTTGAAAATAGCTTTATCTATATGTGTAAAGAATGAATTGGAAACATGATGGGGATTGCATTGAATCTGTATAGTGCTTTTGGCAGAATAGCCATTTTAATCATATTAATTCTGCCTAACCAAGAGCATGGAACATCATTCCATCTTCTCAGGTCTTCTCTGATTCTTTTATTCAATGTTTGATAATTTTCATTGTCGAGTTCTTTTACTTCCCTTGTTAGACTAATTCCTAAGTATTTTATTCTTTTTGAGGGTGTTGTAAATGGGACCAATTTCTTGATTTATTTTTCTGCTTTATTACTGTTAGGGTATAGGAAAGCTATTGATTTATGGGTTTAATCTTGCAGTCTGCAACTATGTTATATTTGTTTATAAGCTCGAGCAGTTTTCTGGTGAAATTTTTTGGATCTTCCCAATATAGGATCATGTCATCAGCAAAAAATGATAGTTTGACTTCCTCTCTTCCTATCTTATCCATTTGATTTCCTTCTCTTGCCTAAGTGATGTAGGTAGGTTCTTGAGGACATATTGAATAAAAGTAGTGAGAGTGGGCAGCCTTGTGTTGTTCCTAACTGTAGTGGAAATGCTTTCAACTTTTCTCCATTTAGAATTATACTAGCTGATAATTTGACTTATATGGCCTTCACAAAGTTAAGATAATATCCTTTAATATCTGTTTTCTCTAGAATTTCGAGCATAAATGGGTGCTGGATTTTATTGAAGACCTTTTCTGCATCAATTGAGAAGATCACATGATTTTTGTCCTTAATTCTGTTTAAGTAATAAATCAGATTTATTATTTTGTATATGTTGAACCTGTCTTGCATCCCTCAAATGGAGCCTACTTGATCATGATGAGTGATCTTCTTGATATGTGTTTGAATGTGCTTTGCCAGAACTTTTTAAAGAATTTTTGCTTCAATGTTCATCAGGGATATTGGTCTGTAACTTTGTTTTTTAAATCTGTCTGTTGGGTTTTGGTATCAGAGCTATGTTTGCTGAATAAATAGTGTTTTGGAGAGTTCCTCCTTTTCAATTTCCTCCTCATAAGAGTGGTATAACTTAGGTAGGAATACATCAGGACCTGGGATTTTCTTCTTTGGAAGGTGTTTAATTGCTACATGGATTTTAGTGCCTATTATTGGGCCGTTTATGATTTCAATTTCATTCTGCATCAATTTGGGGATGTTGTATGTGTTTATAAATCTGATTACATAACTTAGAGTATTATTTTTCAAGATATGTTCTGATAATCTCTTTAATTTCCATCAGGTCAGTGTTGATCACCCCCTTTTTGTTGGTGATTTTGTTGATTTGCTTCAATTCTCTCATTCTTTAAATGAGATTATCTAAGGGTCTGTCAATTTTATTTATTTTTTCAAGGAAACAGCTTTTTATTTTGTTGATTCTTTTTATTTTTTTCTCAATTTCATTGATTTCAGCTCTGATCTTAATTATTTCCTATCTTCTACTAGCTTTAGGCTTATATTATTTTTCCTTTTGTAGGGATTTGAGGTGGAGAATAAGCTTCTTTGCGATCTCTCCTGATTTTTAATGTAGACACTCAGTGCCAAAATTTTTCTCCTCAAGAATGATTTCATGCTGTTCCTAAAATTTCAGTATGTTGTGTCTTCATTCTTATTGTCTTCAAATAATTTCTTAATTTCCTGTTTTTATTTCTTCTTGAATCCATTCTTCAGTCTCCATGCATATGTGTGTTTTGTGTTATGATTTTCGTGGTTAACTGCTAAAGTCTTGGCAACAAGGTCTGATAGGGTATAAGGAATAATATCTATTTTTTTAATATTTGCTGAGATTTTATTTGTGAACTAGAATGTGATGTTTTTTGGAGAAAGATCCATATACTGCTAAGAAAAAGGTATATTCAGTCAATTGGGGGTGGAATATTCTATAGATTTTTGGTAACTCCATTTGATTTTTGGAGTTGTTTGGACTGGAGATCTCTTTGTTTTTTATTTTAAATTTATTCATTTTGCTTTGATAATCTGTCTATTGGTGATAGAGAGATTTTAAAGTATCCCAGTATTATCATGTTGAGGTCCACAAGTGATTTTATGTCATGGAGTAATGTTTCTGCATAATGGAGTCACTGGTGTTTGGAGAGCATATATTTACTATGATTATATCATCTTGTTGTATTGTTAACTTTACTAGGATTTAGTGGCCTTCTTTATCTCTTCTGATTAATTTATGTTTGAAATATATTTTGTTGGATAAGTATTGCAAATCCAGCTTGCTCTCTTGGGTTGTGCAGTTGGTGGAGTTTTTCCATCCTTTCACTCTCAGTCTGTTATGTCATTGGCTGTAAGGTGGGTCTGCTATTAGCACCATACTGTTGGATTTTGTTTTTGATTCAATGTCTTTTGATTGGTGCTTTGAGACCGTTCACATTCAGTGCTGAGACAATTATGTGGTTGTGGTTTATAGTCATAGTGTTTTATTAGTGAATTTTGTGACTTCTTGATTGTCCTTCTATAGCATACACTTTTATTGAATTTCTTCTGTTTGTGGATTTTGAAGAGTATTTGCTTATTCTTGTATCTGGAGTTTATCTTTAAGAATTCTTTGTAATGCTGATTTTCTGTTCATGAAAGTTGCAGTTTTGCTCTTATCACGAAATGTTCTTATTTCCAATTGAATTTGAAGCTATGTGTTGCTGGGTATAGTATTCTTGGTTGCAGGTTGTGGTCTTTTAGACAACAAACGATCTCTTTCCAACATCTTCTTGCTTCTAGAATGTGAGATGAAAAGTCAGACATGATCTTTATTTGACTCCGAATGTGATTTGACGTTTCTCTCCTGCAACTTTTAATATTCTTTCTTTGATGTCACTGTTATATATTTTGAATATAATGTATCTTCATTAACTTCTCTTTTGATTAGGTCTATTGTGTGTCCTATACACTTGCTGTATGAGCATATCTGATTCTTTTTTAATATGGGAATTTTTTTAAAATTTCATTGAGAATGTTCTTTAGGTCATTTCTTTAGGTCGTTCGTTTGCATTTCAATTTCTTCTTTTATCCCTATTACTCTTTGATTATTTCTTCTGATTTCATCCCAAACATTTTGAAAATTCTGCTCATGCTTTATGAATTTTTTTTTCTTTTTTGTCTTTTGAGTGCTCAAGCTTACTCTGTCTACCCTCATTGTTGGATGTTGTTTCTTCAAGAGCTGAGGTTCTGTTTTCTGTAGAAATATGTCTGTTTTTAATTTCTTCCCTCTTTCCTCTAATGTGATTGACTGAAGACTATTCCTTTGATAATAAATTTTTTATCTCTTGAATTTTCTCATTTAGTCCCTTCATTAAATCTTTTTTAGGTCATTGTTCCTTTTAGTTATCAAATAATTGATAATTTGTTCTAGATTTTCATCCTGTTAGTTGACCATGGGGTTCTTGCTAGGGGAGTTGTGGGTTTGAAGTGAACCTCTTCTAAGTTGGTTCCTCATTTTGAAGAGCTTATCCTGGATAAGGTGGTTCTTCCTTATAAGTTAAAGTGTCAGGTCAGACACCACCCCTTTGATGATCACCTTTCAGAATGCTGCTTTTGCCTGGAGCCTTATTTTGCTCTACATTTTGTGTCTAGATTCAAGGTCACTGATATAAACCCTGGGGATGTCCTTGGCACCTGTCAGACCAGGGCCAATAGAGACCCTGAGCTGCACAAGAGGCATCAGATGGGCGGGTGGTGCTCCAGATGGGCATCCTCCTGCGATCTGTCCTGGGCATGTCCTGGGGTCTGCCAGAAGAGACCTGGATTGGCCCTTCAGTTGGGCAGGGCTGCTCCAAATGAGAGTCATGCCCAGGGGAGTCCTAGATGAATGTCCTACCTGGGGTGGCCTGGGCACCTGTTGGATCTGAACCTAAAGAGTCCTGGACTGGCAAGGTGGGTTTCAGGTAGACAGGGGCTGCTCCAGGTGGGGATCATCTTCCAGTATGTCCTAGCCATGTGTGGGGCCCTGGACCAGCAGAGGCCTGGGCTGGGCCTTCAGCTGCGAGGGGGCTGCTGAACACAGGGGTCTTAAGTAAGAGTGTCCTCAGCATGTGCTGGGCCAGGAACAAAAGAGGGCCAGACCTATTTCAATCATTTGTATTAGGTATATGCTGGACACTTAAACTTGGAAAACAAGATAGATGAAAAATATAGATAGAAAATTTTAATCATAATATTGCCAACATAAGCCTATACTATGTACAGAATATAATATGCTGTCAAAGGATGAATTAAATTTAACATAATATAAAAGCAAAATATCTATCAGCTAAAAGATGTTTTCCCCAGAAAACACCTATTAACTCACCGTAATAAAAGTAAAAAGGATGTATATATGGAAGTCAAAATTTGTTTATATATGCATGCATGCATATGCATATACATATAGAGATAGATAGATAGATAGATAGATAGATTGTATATGTGTAGTTGTGTTTTATTTATCAACTTGCCTGACCCACTAAATGCAGGATTTTGGGTTAAAAATTATATTGAGTGTGTCTCTGATGTTATTTCTATATAATAACATTTTAATTGGAAGACTTAGCCAAACAGATTTCCCTATCCAATGTAGGTTGTTATATTCAAATTTGTTAGAAGCTGAAGGTAACAAAAAAGGAAAAATAATGGAAAAATCTGATCCCTATGCTTCGTCTGTCAAGTTGGTACATTGGGTTTCTCTTGTCTTTGCACTTGAATGGGAGTTAATGGCACAGACTCTTCTGATTCAGGCTGGAATTAGACCACAAACCAACCTTTATTTCTAATTTACCAATTGCAAATGACTCTGTAATCATATGAACCAAATTCTTACAATATCTTATAATCTCTCTCTCTCTCTATATATATATATATATATATATATGTTTTTTTCCATCTGGCCTTTGTTTCTCTGACAGTTAGTTGCATACATGGTGCTGGGGTTTGAATCTGGGTCCTCATGCTTGCCAGGTAAATACTCCATTGGAATTTATTTGGAAAACAAAACAATATAATCATATTTGCAGGTTGCCTCTAATGTTGAAGGACAAAGTGAAAGAAAGGATAAATTCAGAGATTTAAATTCACAAATCAAGCACCACATAAATGAACAAAAGCTTCAAAGTATGCTCTGAAGAAGATTCTTACTTCCTGTAGCCACTTGGCAGAAATTATTAAAACATTGAGGACAGAATTTTACCCTGTAACTGGCTAAATTACAGTGCTAGTTGAACTTGTAGCCTCAAAGAGTATCTACTTTTAAGTGACTATATTATTTGGGCAAGGACATGATTCTGTAAACTGGAGTAAAGATGCTCGGGACCTGGGGATATTAGGTTGCTAAATTTAAGTTGTCTTTGAGTTTACATTGCTATGGTAGATGTTCCTCAATCAAAGGACAGCAGCCTCTTTATCCTCAGGAGGATTAATTATTTACCGCCCAAAGAAACAATACGGATACACTTAGACAATAAAGATTATCCTAAGGATACACTCCATGACCCAACATCTGTCTGTGTTTCTAGACTCATCATTTAAATCAAGATGAAGTACAGTATATGACTCAGTAAAAACTGCTACAATCCAGAAAAAAAAATACTTTCAGTCTTCTAATTTATAGGGAAATAAGCATAGGTATCATGTTTGGAAATAGATTTTGGTGAAATAAGATAATGGTTGAAGGAACATAAATTTGTATCAGGCAAAATTGATTAACATGATAGGTTGAATAAGCAGAGATTCTGCATTTAATGTTGGAACTTGAAGATTTAGAAAACTTTCTCTGAGTTTTTTGGAAGATTGACTGAAACATGGGTCAGAATGTGACCCCAGAGAATGAATTAGATGTGCTGGACCCTTTAGGTTTTAACATAAGGAGGAGTTTCAAAGATTTAGATAGATTGAGTTTGGCACTTAAGACCAAACTCTAAAAGAGAAGGTCCAGAAGGCATATATTTTACCATGATGATGAGAAATGAATTCATGAAGAGAGTCTCAGAATCCTTGAAGAGCACACAATTTTTCTTCTGTAGGAAATGCTGCCTGTGAATTGGGAAAACTAAATACAACAGCAGTAAGCGGATCCCAGGTAGCAGAGGTTCAGTTGCATTATTCCAGCAAAACAACAAAGGTAGACATAGCTACCATAATGGACAGCAGAGTCTAAGCAATGATTAGCATTGTCTGATTCATAAAACCTGTGGTGCTTGTGAGGTGACCAAAGTACTCCTAGAAGCGAATCAGCTAGGAAGCCTAATGAATTCTTACTGATCTACATAAGCAGAAAATTGAAGGTCAAGCGAAGGAAAGTCTAATCTAAATCTTTGCAACAGACACTCATGTCCCTCAATCCATTCTCAGAATTGAGCTAGTCTACAGACCAAGAACTTCTGTGACAATGTTAAGGCCAGATTCCTTTTAGGAAGGGCTCTGCAACACTAACAAAATTACACTCCTAATATTGCCTTTAGCTTTCTCCAAAGGAACTTACAGTCTTTTACTAAAATATTTATGCACTGAAGGAAAGTAAATAACCAGAACTTTTGAATGATACTTAACACTATCTCTGAGTTAGCAATAATTCCAGGAATTCATAACCCCAGGTGAACTAAAACATTGCTCTAAATTACCAGTAAGAGTGGGAGTTTATGCAGTTCAGATGATCAATGATGTTTTACGTTAATTCCATCTCACAGTTGGATGAATGGGAGAGTGTCAAACAGATACTGTTGGTTATTTTCCCAGTTCTGGGATGCATAACTAGAATGTATCTAATGTAGTGAAGGCTATTATCTTGGAAAAGGACAAGGAAACAGTAGAACTCTTTATAACTAGGAAAATACTAAACTAAAAGCAAGACCACATTCCTGGAGTCATTTTGAAATAGTGCCTCCATAAAGGACTTGAGGGCTGCAGGATTGGTAATTAACATTATATCCACATTTGACTGACCTATTTGGCCTGTGCAGAAGATAGATGATTCTTGAAGAATGACAGTAGATTATTGTAAGCTTAATCACATGGTAATCCAATTATAGCTGCTCTCTCAGATGTAGATTCATTGCATGAGAAAATTAACATATCCTACGGTACTTGGATGCAGCTATTGGTATGACAAATGCTCTTTTCTTTGTATCAGTCAATGAAACTCAGTAGAAGTACTTTTATTTCAGATTGAAAGACCAGTAATATGCCTTAACTGACTAAATTTAGGTCTTTCTATGATCCAATTCTTTTATCTTCTTCAAAAGTCACGTTGAAACAATATCAACAGTATTAAGAGACAGGACCTTTAGGGGGGCAGAACCCTTGTGGATGAAATTAGATTCTTTTTAATAGGTCTTGAAGAAATTAGTTTGACCTCTTTTTCACTTTCATCTCTTCTACAATGCAAACACACAGACTTTAAGGGATAATCTTTGAAGTGGTTATTAGGTAATTCATCAAACAGCAAACATGTTTCCACCTCGATCTTGGAAACCTCAGTCTCTAGAAGTGTATGGAAATAAATTTTTGTTCTTTAAAACTTACTTAGTCTCAAGCATTTTATTTTATCATTCCAAGCAAACGAAGATGATGGTATATCAACTGTCCAATTCTATGTCATAATTTAGTTTGTAGGGATCTGGATTGCCATTTCCTGCCACAAGATTTATGCTGGCTCATTATGTCAAGGAGCTTAAAATGTTTACTGGAAAAAAATAAGCAAGAAGTAGCAGCTAGTGTAGATTTTTTGGTACTAATTTACATAACAAATGTAGAAATTTCAAGGACCTTCCACCTCAGTGGATTATCTAGGTATAAAGTGGCATGGTGCATTGATGTATTCTCCTAATGTGCAGAAGAATTTATTGGATATGTATCATCCTACAATGAGAATAAAAGGCATAATGTTTAATGGGTCTGCTTGGATTTGGAGGCAATAGATTCATCATCTGGGTATGTCTAACCCCTTAACAAGAAACTTGAAATGTTCTTGTTTTTGAGTAGACCAAGGAAAAAATAAGGCTGGTTAATAGGCCCATAAGGAACACATAATAAAACAAAATAAAACAAAACAAAGAAAACAACCCAATTGAAAAGTGGGCAAAGGACCTAAAAATGAAGATATATACAGATGACCATGAAACATCAAAAAAAAAAAAAAACATTTCTGGGACTAGAGCAATGGATCAGAATTTGGAGTGATTGCTTGGCATGCATGAGGACCCAGGTTCAAACCCCATCACCACATATACAACTAAGTGTTGGAGAAACAAAGGCCAGATTAAAAAAATAAATAAAATTGATTCTCTCTTTCTCTCTGTCACTGTTTCCCACACTATATCCTTAAAAAGAAATTACAGAAGACCTGAGTAGATGGAAAAACATTCCATGCTCATGGTTAGGCAGAATCAATATAATAAAAATGGCCATTCTACCCAAAGCCCTATACAGATTTAATGCAATACCCATCAAGATACCAATGGCATTCTTCACAGATATAGAAAAAGCAATTCTCAAGTTCATATGGAATAACAGGAAACCCAGACTAGCCAAAA
>PVKS010032039.1:0-22944 GCA_004027875.1 Aplodontia rufa
GAAGAAGAAATCAGGAAATCGGTCCCATTCACAATATCCTCTAAAAGAATAAAATACTTGGGAATTAATCTAACAAGAGAAGTAAAAGACCTCTACAAGGAAAATTATCGAAAACTGGAAACAGAAAAATGCAGAAGACCTTAGAAGATGGAAAGGTGTTCCATGCTCTTGGTTAGGTAGAATATAATTAAAATGGCCATTCTGCCAAAAGCACTATACAGATTCAATGCAATCCCCATCAAGATTCCAATGTCATTCTTTGCAGATATAGAAAAAATATTTCTTAAATTCATACAGAACAACAAGAAACCCAGAATAGCCAAAACATTACTGAGCAAGAAAGAAGAAACAGGTGGTTTTGCAACACCAGACCTAAAATTACACTATAGGGCTGTAGTATTAAAAACAGCATGGTATTGGTATCAAAATAGGAATGAAGATCAATGGAATAGAAGAGAAGACTCTGAGACAAATCCCCAAATCTTTAAACATCTGACCTTTGACAAAGGGGGTCAAAATATAACATGGAGGAGAGACAGTCTATTCAACAAATGGTGCTGGACAAACTGGACAGCCACTTGCAGAAAACTGCAATTAGATCCTTATCTCCCACCTTGCACAAAAATTAAGTCTAAATGGATCAAGGAAATAGGAATTAAGCCAGATACCATACATCTGCTAGAAGAAAAATTAGGACCAACATTCCAGCATATGGGAGTTGGTAATGACTTCTTAAACAAGGATCCTAAAGCGAAAGAATTACAGTCTAAAATCAATGAGTGGGATGCCATTAAACTAAAAAGTTTCTATATAGCCAAGGAAGTAGTCAAAACAGTCAAGAGATGACCTACAGAATGGAGAGAATCATGGCCTGTGGTCCCTCTGACAGGGGACTAATATCCAAAATTTACATAGAACTCAAAAAACTCAATAACAAAAACACAAACAATCCAATCAATAAATGGGCCAGAGAGCTAACTAGAAACTTCTCAACAGAGGACATTGAGCAAGCCAATGAATACATGAGAAAGTGTTCTAAATCACTAGTAATCAGAGAAATGCAAATGAAAACTACATTAAGATTTCACCTCACTCCAGTCAGACTAGCAAAGATGAAGAATACAAACAATAACAAATGCTGGAGGGGTTATGGGGAGAGAGGAACACTAGCACACTGTTGGTGGAACTACAGACTGGTCCAGCCACTCTGGAAAGCAGAGTGGAGACTCCTCAAAAAATTAGGGTTGGATCCACCATAGGATCCAGCTATCCCTCTTCTGGGTATTTTCCTGGAGGAGTTAGAATCAGCACATTACAGAGACACAGCAATATCCATGTTCATAACAGCTCAATTTACAATAGCTAAATTATGAACCAACCCAGATGCCCCTCACTGGATGAATGGATCCAAAAGCTGTGGTATAGATACACAATGGAGTTTTACTCAGCTATTATAAACAATGATATTGCATCTATTGAAGGTAAACAGATGGCAATGGAAGAAATCATGCTGAGCGAAGTTAGCCAAACACAGAGAGTCAAGGACCAGATGCTATCCCTCCTTTTAGAGGCTGGACCTAAACCCAGGCTTGGGAGTAAAGTAGACAAACTTATGTTTTAGATCCACAGAACAAAAATGCAAAATGTTAACATTTATGAGATACAGTTGAAATATACTTCATAAGATATTTAAACAAGCTATGTATGTGGCATTCCTATACAAAAACGTAAATGTTTAATTCAATTGTCAAATATATTGAAGAATAACAAGGGATGATAGGGAGAAGGGAAATGTTGGAACTGAGATAAAGCAAGGCACATTCCAAGCAGTTATAAATGTCACTGTACATACTATAGCCATATATAAAAAAAAATGCTCTTCATAGGTATAAGAATTAAGGAACAATATAGGACCTAGAAGAAAGGCAAGGGATCAGAGGACAGGAGGAAGGAGGTAAAGGGATGTGGAGGGGGATATTGAACAAATTGTATTGCTGAATTGTGTGCATCTAGGAATATGTGACAACTAATCCCAACATTATGTAAAACTATAACACAGTAATAAAAATAAACAACAACAACAACAACAACAAAAAAGACTGACATACATTGAGAACACTCTCAAACTACAACACAGATTAGCTTGGCAAAAGGTGGAAGTGCAAATGTTTTTCACTGCTAATACATACACTTTCATAATGTATAGAACTAATGGTAATGAAAATACACAGAGCACCACCTGGTCGCCAACTCGGGAACGGGTGAATTTTCTAGAAAGAAATCCAGCTACAAAACTGGCTCATGAAATCAATGTCCACCAGGTGTGAAAGGAACCAACATGGAGACAATCAAGATGCCAACCTCCACCACCCTCCAGCCCCACCTGGAGCCCTGCCCCACCCCCACCAGCACCACCTGGAGTCCAGCCCCAGGCCCACCAGCCCCACCTGGAGTCCAGCCCCAGCCCCACCAGCACCACCTAGAGTCCAGCCCCAGCCCCACCCTCACCAGCCTCCCAAACATTATGTGGCTGGCTTCCCACCCCACACAGTACCACCAACACTAAGACCCAAAGGACTGTCTTCCCAGGAAACTACAAGCATGCTCACCCTGCACAGATGCCCGAGTCCTGACCCATGCACTGCACTAGCTGTTGGCAAGGACACTGGACTGAGCACAAGGGACCTCTCTAGGAAGGCAGATAGCTGGATTGACACCCAGCGCACAGCCCTGCAGCTATTGCTGCCATTTTCCTGTAGTGGGAGACTGTGGCTCAACAGGGAAAGAAGAAGCCTCAGCTCACCCAGCACACCAACCTGCTTCAAGTAAGACAGGAAGCACACCATCCCAGCAAATGGCCAAGAAGCCTTCAGTAAACACATCTGCTAGGTCTAAACTCTCAGCAGCTCAAAGCTGAAGGGCCTGTGGGTCTCACACCCAGCCTGTGTCACCCAGGGCCCAGGTGAATGCTCCTTCCAGATCCTCCCTGACTCCACCCCCAGCTGGGGTTTGCTGGATGTGCACTTGTAGAGCACTGCTGTCATGCCTCACTGGGATTTGATACCCAGTTGGCAGGTGTTCCCCTAGCTAGCATTTCTGTCCCACTTTCACCCACACCAAGAGGACAATTTCAGCCCAAGGACCCCACCCTGAGACCCAGGACTTCTCCTTACCCTTCCTTGCCCACCTAAGACTCACCACAACCAAGGTACCAACTCCCAATGACAGACTGTCCCTTCTGCATGTGGCCTGGGTACAAGGAGGCCTCAATTGCGAAAATGCCAGCACCCACTCGGTCTGCAGCAGCCCCCATAAGCTGAAGTGCCCCTCCTCAGGAAGACAGGGACCAACCCTGGCCAAACCCTCCCCTCTAGGTGTTTCCAAGTCCAGGCCTGGTGGTCTGACTCCTCCCACATTCACCTCTCAGGTCAGGATGCACTTCAGTGTACAGGGGACAGCCCCAGACTGTTCCTCCAGCTCCCAGCACGCCCCCTGGAGGCTCACTTGTTCTCTAGTCTGGAAACTCAAAGGGTTCTCCCCCTCTAGACCCTGTTGGTTGGAGCTTAATCTCCTCCACGCAGAACATGCCTCATGTCTTTCTCTGCAGCTCTGGGGGGAGCCTAGTGTGCCATCATCTGTAGGCAGAGCTTGACCCCAGCCGTCCCTCCTTCCCTCCCCCATCCTCCCCTGCCCACACCCCGCAGGCACCCTTCCTCCTTGTTGGTTCTATTTTGCTTGCTGCATTAGAACCCTGAACCCTGACTCTTCTAAACATCAGAGTGGCCTTCATCTGGCCAATGTGACCTTTAACACCTTCAAACAGGTACCTAGATTCTTAGGTTTTAAGATGCTCTAGTCTAGGCCTAGGACGGGAGGAAGAAGCTGTGCTCCACAGATCAAGGACAGGGAGAACAGGGCTCCCGTGACACAGGCAGAGCGGCTCAAGGCTTTCCATTAGCCACGCGGCCTCAGGGCCACCCAGGTTCTCTGAGCCACAGCAGTTGTGCAAGGGGATGGGTCCCTCCTGCCTCCCCTCCCTCCATGGCAGCCCTGGGTATGGTCCCAGGAGAGAGGAGCCGCACAGGGAGCACCAGGCGGGTGCTGCAGGTCATGCTGTGGCGGCTGTCAGAAGCTCGACTGGAAAGCAGCACACTGGAGACCCTGATGATGGCGCCTTTATTCAGCACTGGTACTTGCACAGGCAACAGGCCTCACACACTCCCGCGGCCAGGGCGCTCCGTGGCGGTGGAGGACAGCGTGCTACCGCTAGTGATGGTGCTGCTTGAACTGCAGGCCACAGTAGCCACATGTCCCCGTTTTAGTTTCCTTGTCCTGAAAAATTCAAAAGGAAAGATCTCACCCTACCACACCCCACCTCAAACCCAGGGACGTGGTGCACCTGAGAGGCACCATCAGCAGAGGCTCCTGTAAAGGTGCTGTGAGGACTGAGCTGGCAACGGAGGCCCTGGATCCTGGCTCCACCCTGATCTGCTCAGTTCCAGGGCAGGGGATGGAGCCCCCAGCCTCAGGCTCTGCCCAGGAACATGCAGCCATCCCAAAGGGTGGCCAGAGGAGCCTAGTCCTCACAGCTGCTGCAGGCATGTGGCTGCGACCCTCCCTACTCTCTAAGCCTGAGGACCCTGACACACCAGCCTCAGCCCACAGGGTGGGAACCAGGAATATCACCTGGACACAAGAGGGTGGTAGCATCGTGGTCCAGGCTGCTTAGTATCACTTCATGATATTACAGTGCCCCTTCCAATGACAGGTGCCCAAGCTGGACAACAGCTTCTAGTAAAGGCCACCTCCAATGACAAGGCCCACCCACAGGACACCACGGTAGTAAACAAGAGCTCCAGCCACCCCATACCACCGTCTGCAAGTCCTCTTCCCTCTCCAACACACAAACTCTGGTGCCGGGGACACAACTCAGGGCCTCTGTGTGCCCAGAAGTGCTCAGCACTGAGCAACACCCAGGTGCACATTGGAATTCTTATCTCACAGATGCTTTCCCTGGCCTGTTCTTCTTCCTCGTGATCCACGTGACATCAACTAAGAGGACTACAGAGGGCAAGTTAGGAAAACTGTGTTCCTTCTCACACACTGTGAAGTCCTAACCCTCAATGTGACTGCCTTCAGGAACAGGTCAAGAGGCGACTAAAGTTAAAATGAGGTCACTGAGGTGGTCCTCCTGAGCAGACGCACACAGAGGGACCACTGTGGGAGGACTCAGGCCTGCCAGTCGAGGAGCCAGGCCTCAGGAGGGGCCAGCCTGCCCCATCCCTCAGCTCCAGCCTTTGGCTGTGGCACTTGCACGGCAGCCCAGGACAGCGACCAAAACAAGGACGGCTTGGAGGCAAGACAGGCCTGTGCTGGGGAAGGAGGGCAGATGCCATTCCGACAACAGGGCACCCGGGCCTCACCCTGCAGTCTGGTCAGGTGAGCCTGTGCAGGCCACATGAAGGACAGCTGTAAGCAACAGGAATACCTACCAAGTTTATGTACACTTTGGGGTGGCCCAGAGCACCCCCACCGCCATCACATGCGATCACCCGGTGGTCCACCTCACTCACGGGCTGCTCCGCTATGAGATCGATGGCAAAGTTTTTGTTCACCTGGAACGAGAAGAGGAGACTTACGCAGGCGCTCACACAGCCTTGACAACCTGATGCAACTGAAGTCTATGTGGACAGCACCTGCCCAAAGTCACACAGTCATCATACAATGTCACTTAAAATGATCATCACAGGGGCTGGAGCAGTGGCTCAGTGGTTACGGTGCTTGCCTGGCATGCACGAGTACGCGAGTTCAAACCCCAGCACCCACATACACAACAATGTCTCAGAGGAACGGAAATCACATGAAAAACTAAATAAAAATTGCTTCTCTCTCTCTCTCTCTCTCTCTCTCTCTCTCACTGTCCCCTCTTTCTTTAAAAAAAAAATCTTAAAAAAAATGATCATCATAGTCCTGCAGAACACACAGATAACTCAGCCAAACACTGCCACTCAGACACCTTTACCCTTTGGATGGAATATGATCCCAAACATAGACACGATGCAGGAACTGGAACGGCACATGAACTCTCACTGTCCCTCAGATTCAGCAACTGCCAAGACGGCTCACACTCACTCTCCAGTCCCCTCTACCTCATCTCTCCCATGCACTCCCTGTCCAGGCTCAGCAGAGCCCAGCTGGCTACACAGCCCAGGCCCCTACCTAACACCCCTGTGCGTTCCGTATGAGGGTTCATGCAGAACATCCCCCAGCGCCAGTCTGCCAGGCCAACAGCCACCTCTGCTTCTCAAGGGGCAACCCCTGGAGACCAGGGCCTTGGGCCTCCTGGCCTTCTCAGGAGACACAATGAGGACACGTGTGTGGCACGCCCAACACACAAACACACTTGCACAGATGTGTGTTTCAGAAGCAGTGAGCCCTCGAGGGCAGCTTAGCACCAAGCCACAGGACTGGCTCTGGTATGCACCCACCCAGTGCCTCTTCCTGTGGTGAGGGCACCAGATCACAATGTGTTTATCTGCTGGGTCCCCCACACTGAAAGAGGTCCAAATCATTTGCTACCTGGGGAACAAACTGCAAAACCAATACCAAGAGTCCAGGGCCTGCCTGCTGTCCTCTGCTGCACCCCCAGGCAAACCCCCGGTAGCACAGCTGCAACCAAAGAACACATGGCTGGGTCTTGTTCCGGTGATCCTCCTGCCTACCCTGTTGATTTGAACCACATGACGCATCTCCAAACATCAACAAAACCCAAGTGGCAGGCAGCGCCGGCCCTCCCCTCATCGCCCAACGCACCCAGTCCTGGGGGCAGCCTGCTTGAGCATGTAGAGAAGCGTCTGCCACAGCTCCCCCAGCCACCCTCTCCTTTACCCACCACAGCCAGCACTTTCCCACTCGGGCACTGCTTGGAAACCAGTCCTCATGGACAGTGCTCCACGCTCTGCTGCGTGCAGCTCACTCACTCTGCGCTTTCCAGAGCTTCTCCACCTGAGTGGTTCCCTAGGAAGCCTGAACAGCACGCAGCTCTGTCAAGAGTGGCCGATTCCATGGTGGGGCACAGGCCAGGCCCCCAGTCCACCACTGGGGGCGTCTCAGCAGCTCCCCATAGAGCACTGAAGTTCTGCAGGATTCTGGCAGGACGCAGAGCGCACACGGCACCACGGTCACTCAGATGCAGGATGCAGAGCACACGCGGCACCTCGGTCACTCAGATGGCCTCTGGCGGGCTGACTGGATCTTCACCTTTACCGTGGGGCAGAAGGGAAGCGCACTCAATAGAACTGCACTGTGACCCTTTCCTACACATGGGCATCCTCCCCAGGTGCTGGGCGCATGAGCACAGCCCTGTCGGCTGTGGGGTCCTGTAGGAAGCACTGCACAGCATGCAGCCTTGCTGACCTGGGATCAGTAGAGTGAGTGTCCACGGCCACTGGGGCCACACGCTGCGACACCACGCCCAGCGGTGCAGCCTTTTCATCAATCTCCCCTCTTCATGCTGTCTTGGGGTCCACCTTGCTCACAGCTCTGGGAGTGGAAACTGCCCAGCCCATGGCACAGCAGACTTCCTGACCCTGCCCTCCAGCCGTCAGGAACCACAAGGCACCGGGGGCCTCATTCCCTGAGGTGTGGCTTCAGCACTGAGGGTCCCTCTGTCCACTTGACACTCCTGGGCCTCAATTCCACAGTGTGGGGCATCGAGCTCAGGACCTGTCCTCTGGTCGTTACTGGCTGATGACTGTCTACAGCCTGGTGCCTTCTGAGCCCGTGCTCAGGAGTCTCTTGCATGCAGCAGAAGGTCCATCACCAGGGAACCAGCAGCGCAGACAGCAGTCAACGCCAGGACCAGCACAAGGGCACTCTAGGTTGAAGCAGCACCTGGGGGAAGGTGAAGAAGGCGCGTGGCCAAGTGGGGCTCCAGCTGAGTGCAGCATGAGCCGCCAGCAGGGACCCATGTGCCTGTTGCCCACTTAAACTGGAAGGTCACACCATTGAGAAGTCAAGGATAGGAGGTAAAGAGGTACAGAGCACAGGAGGAAAGCACTAACGTTAGACTTCCTCTGAGACTCTATAAATTGAACACTGAAACCATGGACCTAGTATTCCCAAGGAACTTTAAAAGAAAGCAGAAGGCCTCTAACAGGACACCCTCATGCATGGTGGCACTTCTGCAGCCTCAGCAGGTACCACTGAGGAGCAGGAAGTGGCAGAGGACCACTCGCTGCCAAGTGGACCTTCAGGCCTGACATGTTCAGGACAAGAGCCTGACTGCAAACCCGCCTGCCAAAAGCCCAGGTCTGAATCCATGCACAACCGCCCTGCCCACAAGCCAGGGAAACTTCTCCAGGGCACTCCTTCCTAAAGCTCTGGGGCAGCCAGTCATCCCCTGAACATGGGACATCTTGGCCGTGAGCACCCCTGTGCCACACCTCTGGCTGCCAGGGAGGAACTCGCTAAGGACACCTCCCCACCTTCCATCTCTCTCATCCCAAAGCCCAGCACAGGACGTGGCACGCCATGAAAGCCCTGGCTCAGGAGATAGAGGCTCCCAAGACTGCACACAAGCAGTCTCTGTTCCAGGCAGGGTCCCACCCCTCCCGACGCCATCAGGCCCACAAGCCGGAGGCATGGAGCTGGATGTAAGGGGAACAGACTGCCCCGAGTCTAATTATGGGTGAGAGTGGCAGTCCCAGCACTGTCCCAGCAGCCAGACTCCCACCCACACCTGCTGGACAATGTCAGGCAGACAAACCTGGAGTCAGGGCAAACGCCAGCCAAAGAACAGTGGACCTCAGTTCTCACTTCTGAGACCAGCTGTGTCCAGAGACCCTTGGGCGGAACTGAGGCGTCTCAGACCTCTGTTTGCAGAGACAATGGCCACACACAGGTGACACCTGGCGCCTCTCACCAAAACTCATGCGCTCACAGAATCGTGAGTCTTGTGGAAGGGTCCAGTGTTTCTGGAAGGCTGGTCAGTAACAGGTCACCACTGTGCAGCTTCTCCGAATTCTCTCCGGAAAGGGCGGAATCACGGAAACGACGGCACCTGAAGCTCAACACGGCGCCTACATAGTGGCCCCCGCTGTGGCTGTTCCTGCGCCCTGAACACAGTCCTGTGTGACAGCTGGAGGATCCCACAACACCAGCACCTCACAGTGGGCCTGTAAGAAATTGTGTTCTGCTCAGCTCTGTGCAGGCAAAGCCAGCAACCAAACAAATGAAGCCTTGCAGTGTAAAGAACACGGGACTCCTAAGTGATAACATGTCACGGAGGCCACACTAACAAACTCCCAGGCCTCATCGCAGGCAGACACCGCTCTCCTTGAGGGAGGGGCAGCTGACACCAGTTCGCTGGTGACTGACACGAGACCTCACTCCTGTCATTCACTGCGCAGCTCCAGAGCGACCCTGACCTCCCATTAACAGCTGCTCCCCGGAACTCAGCTCCATGCAGAAATACAAAGTCACTGGCAGTAAACACACCCCGCCATCCTGCAGCCCGCCTTGGTAAACTCAGGGCTCCACCTGGGGGAAGAGAGGGGAGGACAGTGCAGGTGAGGACCCGCCTGGACATGGCTACCTGGAGCACTACACACAGTCCTCCACCTGACCCGGGCATGGAGACACCGAGGCTCAAATCTGTTTGTCCACAATCCGTCTTTTTTTTAACTCGACTCGTCCATTTTTGGAAATGACATTTCCTATGGGAAAATCATTCCTTTATGCCAAACCGAGATTAAAGTCTTCTGAATACAAGAGTAAAAGCTACGATCCTATGAAGTAAAACCAAGCGCAATGCAGAGAGGACACAGGACCCAGCTGGATGATGGACACTGGCACACCTGACTCACCACAGTTACGAGTTCACAGCAAACTGAAGACTATCAGATATCAGCAATGCTAATACTGATAGCCGTATTTAAATAACACACACACGATCACTTTCAAATCACAGGAAAAATTGAAGTTCTCATCCAAATTATTTTTTAAACAAGTAATTTTGCAGAAAGTGCTCTAAACTGGAGCTAAGCAGGTTTTAATGCCCTCCAATTTGCCCCAGGGCTGGCAGGTCCAGGGCTGATCCTGCAGGTGCCTCCCAGCTGAACCTGGTGAGAATTCATGGTTTCTGAAGTCTTCTCGGGGACCTGGGGGGCAGACAGCTCTGACTCACCACCACTATCCTGACAGTCATGCACTTCTGAAGGGGCACACTCACTGCACGCACAGTCAGAATGTGCTCAGGTTCTCCCACCACCAAGATGGCCCTGTAGGAAGGGACAGAGCGTCGGGGAGCCAGCCACACTGCAGCCCACAGCTCTGCACTCTGTAGGCTCCTGTAAGGCAAGGGACAGCAGGACAGCAGCCCTGTGCTCACACCCCTCAAAGGTGAGTACATCCCCAGCCAGACGGTGTGGGGCAGTGTGCTGGGCCCCGTCTGGCCTTCCCTGCAGCACACCCCACACCTGGCCAGCTGCCTCCACCCGAGTTCAGCCACGGTCCTGGGGACCCCACCTCATCCCCTGCCCGTCTCTGGGTTGGTGACTGCTTCCTGCAGCTGCTGACGCCAGGGCTACCCAGGCATTGTCTGTGGGCTCCTGAGTTCCTGTGGCCTTGTGTATGTGCCTCCAAGCCAGTGACTTGGACAGTGGCATGCCACTATGCCAGTGTGGGAGAGGTCAAAATGGATTGAACACACTTATCTTCTCTGTCCTGGCCCCAGGAGCCACCCCCTGCCCTAAATGACAATTGACAGTTTCCCACCCTGGCACTGCCTCTCAGTGTGGAGTCCCTTCCCTGTCTGAGTGGCCTGGGACAACAGCACAGTGAGTGCTGTTGCTGACGCCTTGGAGGGGACCAGGTCAGTCTCCAGGGGCGCGAGTCCAGCCTCTCCCCAATCTCTTTCTTTAAGAAGGGGTCTCAATGAGGAGCTGGGCTCACAGCCACCTCACCAGCACCTGCAGCCCTCAGTTTGCTTTCCTCTGGTGCTAAGACACACGCAAGCTTTAACATCTTAACACCTTCCGAGTACACAGAGGTGGCGGGAAGATTCTCGCAATGCTGTGCAACATGACCACCCGCTCACCTCTCAAACTGAGACCCCACCCACAGCAGCACGGAGCCTCAGGGACCGAGGGCCCTGGTGCCATAGTTGTCTTCGTGGCACCGTGTCCTAAGGTCCACCAGGGCTGTGTTGGACCTCTCTTCCTGCTCAGGACTGCACAGTGTCCCACTGCAAGGGACCACACTGCTCATCCACTCTTCTGTGGATGGGTGCTGCTGTGAAGGTGGCGTGCGAATGCATCTGCGAGCCCTGCTTTCAGTTCCTGGGCACAGCGAGGCATGAACGGCTGGGTCGCATGGTCCTGCAGTGGCCATGAGGCGCTGGCACACACACCAGCAGCTCCTCTCCAGCACTGCTCAGGTGGCTGTCTCTACGCACCTCAGCTGCACACTCTTCTCACGAGGTTCAATCCACCTCACTGCGGCACACCAAGTACCTATCAACACCCCACAAAACCCCTCCTAAGGTGGGTGGTGGTTTGTACCTTACGGTGCCACTGAAGAGCAGAGGGCCTGGGCAGATGTCGGCACAGGGTCCCAACTGATGCCTGGGCCGCCACCAGTCTCTGGAGGTCACTAGATAGAGGTCCAGTGCTGGCTGCCTGGGCTGGAGAATGAGGGGAGTCCATGCTACAGGGAGAGCAACAGGCCAAAGGCCAGCTACTCCACCCTCCTGACTCGCGGTGGCAGCACAGAGCCAGACCCCACAACCAGCCTAACTGCTAACCTGCAAAACCCAAAAAGGGAGCCTACCCTCCGTGTGCAGAGGGCAGCAGGACAGTCAGGCACTCTCCTTGCAGGGCTCCCTGGGACTGCACTGCTCCCAGCCACCCCGTTGGCAGGTGCCTGGCGCCCACTGGCCCCAGGAGCTGAGTAACCCAGACTTGCTTGGTTGGCAAGCTCATTGGTGGGAGCACAGCTCCAAACGCAGCCAGCCAGGGTGACCCAGCACCCAAGCATGTGTGCAACACACCACTGCACTGGCGGGTCCCCACTAGCTCCAAGATCTGGCTGTCACCATCAAGTCCCTCCCAACCGCAGGCCTCCTGAACCACCAGTGGAAGACAGTGATACCTGCCGTCCACAGCATGCGTCTGACCACCCAGTAATGGCAGCAGGAGCCCTGCCTGTTCCAGGTCAACTCAGGGCCCACTGCTCTCAGGGGCCCAGGGTACTACCACGCCAGGACCACAGAAAGCCTCACTTCAGTTTCTCCCTTGCAGGGTCAGGTGGGTGCCTCCTTCTGTGGAATGTGAGTGGTCTGCTCTTGAGATGAGCAGCCACCAACTGGCACCATGGGGCTGTACAGGCGCTCTTTCCTGAAAAGGCCAGCTCAACCACCTACATCTGCTATCTTGGCCTTCAGATTAAATCCAGCTTCTTCTTATTTGCTGAAATACTACTAAAAACTACAGAAGCAGCAAGATCAGGGGTTGCCAGAGGTTGGGGACAGAGAGGAGGAACAGGCAGGGCAGAGATGTGCTGGGCGGGAAAAGCACTCTGTGCACCCCTGCATTGGGTGGGTGTCAGTGCACACCTGTGCTACTGCCAAGAATGCACACAGTAGCAGTGAGCCCTCTGCAAACGGTGGACTCCAGGTAACAATGGCACACGCCAACAGCAGAGACTGCCAGGGACAGGGGTGGGGTCCGGGGGGAACTCTGCACGTTGGTCACTTGTTCTGTAACCCTAAAAGTAAGCTACAGAAATACTTTTAGAGGCCAAGGGTGTGGCTCACTGGTGCACTGCTTGCCTAGCATGCACCTGGCCCTGGATCCCCAACACCACACACGCACACATGCACAAACACATATACTCTCTCTGAAAGGTCAGAAAACTTGTATCACTAAACAGTTTTTGGCTGGAAGGGCAGGCTGAGGCGGATGTCCCTCACTGTGCAGCAAGCGAGCTGCAGGCTCTGTGACAGAGACGCTTTCCTGGACACTCAGGAGAGTGGACCAGGAAAGAGTACTGAGACCGTCACCAGCCCAGGCAGGACCTGGCCAGCTCAGTGTCTGCACGGCTCCTCCATGCACCCACACTGGCTCCGCCAAGCCAGATTTTGTTTGTTTTATCTTAAGTTGTTCCCACTACCCTCTAATATGCCAAGCAGAAACCATGCAAAGAATTTTCAGCAGAGGCCTTGTGACAAGGACCAGCATGCACTTGCTGAAAACAGCTGTGGCAGGGGGCAAGGCACAGGGTTTTAGGACCATGGGCTCCTCAATTGCCCTGCACTACATGATTCTGAACACCTGCCACGCAAGGTGGAGTTGCCATGCCAACGCCATCGACACCCTGTCCATACCCAGGACACCGCAAAGTGGATGTTGCCCCTCTAAGACAAACCTCCCCACCTGTACAATCCTGTTACCAAAGAAAACCACAGGGCATGCCAACCCTCTCACCATCCACCAGCCCCCAATTCCAAATGTCACGCGCACATGCCAACTGGAGGCCTAATTTTCATGACAGTGTACAGAAGAAATACCCATTCCCACTGCCATGTGCCACTCAATGCCAGGCCTATGCTATAGGACTGCAAGCAGCAATTTATGCAGCAGATGCAATGACCAGAAAGACAGAAGCTAGAAAGAAACAGGGCTACTGAGGGCAGGGAGGGCTGGTCATGCACCACACCCTGCTGCACAGCCTACCCGGCCTCAGTGGATACCTGTGAGGAAGCTGAATTTCAGAGGCACTAACCTACACTGAGAATCAACCTGATGCCCATCAGAGAGCAGATGCACACAGCTTCCATCCACCAGAGGCAGACCTGCCACCCACAAGCCCTGCAACGCCCCCACCACCACCCTCCTGGCAGACATCAGAAGCCACAACACTCTCCCACGGGGTGCAAGCAGGCCTC
Source organism: Aplodontia rufa (assembly GCA_004027875.1). Classification (NCBI taxonomy): domain Eukaryota; kingdom Metazoa; phylum Chordata; class Mammalia; order Rodentia; family Aplodontiidae; genus Aplodontia; species Aplodontia rufa. The sequence continues at coordinate 13,946 of PVKS010032039.1, forward strand.
AGGATCCTTCTCCAAACTCAAGCAGCACTACCAAATCGTACATCCACAGGTAGAACGTAAGCTTCTCTGCCACCTGTTCATCAGATACAGCAGTAAAGGAACTAAAATCTGAGAACATGAATTCATACTGGACCACTGCACAACCCATGAGCTTCTTCAGAATGCCTCAAAGGTCGTGAACAGAAACCAAAACTCAGACACTGGGCAGGGACGATGCAGCCAAGTTCAGAGGGGAAGGGGGAATGTTGACCTGGGGACCACCTAGGTGGACAAGGAAGAACCAAGAGGCATAATGTAAACATGGGGATGGCCAGAACCTAAGAATCTGAGCTGGAGAACATGAATGAGTCAGGTAAGAACCAGGCTGGCTTAGGCAGAAGAGTCTGATCCAATGTCCCTTCCCCAGCAGCAGACCTGGGTGTCTGGACTAACTGATCTTCCTTTGAGATGAGTGGAAGACTTGGGCCTACTCAGAGAAGAGCAATTGCAACTCACTGGTGTCTGAGTGAGAACACAGTCTAATTTATTTGGTGAGAACTGAAAAAAGCATACCTCAATCGGTGATTAAAAGAGCAGTTCTTTTTTAAAGTTGATGATTTAAACAGAGACACAGAAATGAGAAAAAAAGCACTTTCATTTAAGTACAAACCGGAACCATAGTTCCAGATTGCTGTGTATTTGGGAGAGCTGAAATAAATACAATTAACATTCTGAACTCCAGAGCTTCTAAGGTGATGGAAATGGGGAGAGAATTCATTAAACTTTTAATATTTTTATTTCCTGCTGGTGGCATGGATTGAACACCTCTTATTTGAAATGCTTAGGATCAGAAGTGTTTTGGATTTTGGAATATTTGCTCGTACATAATAAGATCTTGGGGGTGGGACCTAAAAATAAAAGTGAAGTTCATTTAGGTCTCTTTATATCTTTATACATAGTCCAAAGGTAATTACTATTTTTAATGCATCTGTTTTGACAGCAACCCATCCCACTAAGTCAGGGGTAGAATTCTCCACTTGTGGCATCATACTGGAAATGTCCTGGATTTTGGAAAATTCCAGACTTTTGGATCAGGGTGTCCCGGGTGTGAGCTTTATGAATGCTTGCCTGGCTTAGGGATGCTCCCCCCACCTAAGCTTTATGGATGCTTACCTCTCTTACTAGATCCTTCACTCACCTCTTTCTGGCGACCCACAAACCGAATTTTCCTATAGTCCTTATCATCATAAACCTGAAAGAAAAAAAATCTGCGATTTTTCCCAGTCTAATTCTGAACTGGCCACTGAATACGAACAGTGATTTTTCAGATAAGTGTTTTCCCTTGGCATTCAGGCCACTGAGGATGAGTCCAGCATGCAAGAAGTGCGCTTTTGCAAGCAGGAGCGGTGCCCACAAGGCAGGTAGCATGCCTAAAGAAGCCTGCCGCTGGACTGTGCCTCCTGACAAGAGAGAAGCCTGACCCGGGAAGCATCCCAACCCTTCTTTTCACATGGGTCAGATGGCTTAGTTTCCCCTCTGAACACTAAGTGTCAGGTGGGCACATGGGGTCCTTCCTCATCTCTTGGTTCACCACTGTAGTGGGGGGCCATTGTGTGCTTTACACTAGAACAGACCCCTCAAATTCACTATTTGATATTATGCAAACATTAAAAAAATCTGACCCAAACAATTGGCGGTTGCACACCCCCAAAGGGCAGCACCGGACAGGGGGTAGAGTTGCCCAAGGGGCAGGGGTAGAGTTGCCCAAGGGGCAGCATCCCGTTGGTGCGAGCCCGTGGGTGTGAGCCGAGCGTGCACGCGCGCCCCTCGGTGCATGTGAGTGCGAGCGTGCACAAGCGTCGCCCGTCCGCCGACACCAAGGACCTCCGGTGATCTCTGCCCGCCGCCCCACGCGAGCCCACCGTGCGGTTCCCCGCCGAGCCGCGGGACCGGCCGTTACCTGGCCGGTGTGCGTGATCACCTCCCCTGTCGGCGACACCCGCACGCCGAACCCCCGCGCAGCCCGGGGCAGGACCTGCAGCCGGAGAAAGGTCACCGCCGCCGCCATCTTGACAGTGACCCTTGACTCGGCGCGCAGTCGCTCTGAGAGCGGGCGCATGCGCATGTTTTCCGGAGGAGTCCGCACTCCCGAGACTTATTTCGCTCCAAGAAGTGCGCGGGACGGAGCGGAAGGCGCGCGTGCGTTGAGCCATTGGCCTTGGGAGGGTCCGCCTGGGCCTGGGACTGAGTGCACAAATGTTCAGCATTTAGTAATTGCCTAGCGATTCTTATTTGGAAAAAGGCGGGGGAGGAGGGAAACTAAAAATGCATTGCATGCATTCTTATGTGAATAGATAATCGTGAGAAGTTTAAGTATCCTGTGTTTGTATTGGCTGTGACACCTGTGCTTAGCAGAAGAAACTGGAAGTGCATCCCCCTTGCAAGATAGGCAGCATTCCTGGATGAAAAACATTAGCAAGAGGCAGCATATTCTGTGGATTTCTGCAACAGAGCCCTAGTAAAAGCTGCCAGTAAAAGGATTGGTTTTATCCAGCACGCAAATACAGCCTTGAAAAATGTCTAAGACCAGGCCCAGCCTCCAAACCTGGTAGGCTCTTTCGCCCCTCAGGTCTTGGTCTTCTGTACACCTTTTCATAGACCCTTCTAAGGGTTAAAGTCACTCAGGGGCCAGCCCACAGAATGAGCAAAGTGGATCAGCATAGGGACAAGATGAAAGTGGGATCCTAGATAGAGCAGGAGTGGGGTTGAGGAGCTAATTCCCTGAGGAGTTGACAGAAGGCTGGCATGTGGTAGCAGGGAGCCCACTGGATTCTGGTTTGATGCACTGATGCCGCAGCCAGAGCTTGAGGTCCAGGTGACTCCAAGAGAAATGCCTACAGATCCCTGTGAGGTTTGGGAAATGATAAAGAGGAAGAGAGGGCAAGAGTAACAAGCACACCTAAAAAAAAGACATTCAGAGATCAGAAAGGTGGCCCAAGAAATGCTGTGGTCAGAGGCAGATTTGTCTCCAGGGACCTGGTGCTCACCTGGCAAGGAAAGGAGGGCCACAGGGCTAGCCTTACGAATGGGGCAAGAAGGAAGAAGTGGCAGTCTGCCTACAACTCACTTTTATATATATAAAAAGTAAGATGGATGAATTCATGAGTAGAGACCTGAGAACAACTATAACCGAGTTAATTGGACAACCTAGGTGGAGCGGTATATGGGTGTTCACTTTCAAATTCTTTCCTTTGCGTTTGGAGCTTTTCATAGTGATGGAGGTAAACATAAACATAGTTTAACTGTGATCAATTAGGGTCATTGTGTATAGCCACTCTCTATTATGAGCCTCTTCTCATTTCTGCTAGGATGTCAAATTTGTTTAGACGCTGATATTTGTCAGTTTTACCTATGTGTAACTGATTGTAATTTCTTTTTCATTACGGGTATCCATTTTGACTTCAACTTGCATATTTTCTCCCACGCAGGGCAAACGGGTATCTTTCAACCCTTGGGACCAGCAGCCCGACGGGCGAGAGCCTTGGCGGGCCCAACGCGCACGCGCGTCTGTTTCCGGCTCGGGGCGGCCCACGTGACCTGCCGCCATCTTTCTTCCGGGCTGCGACGTCCCAGCCCCACTGCGCAGGCGCTTGCGTAGCCGCTGCGGAGGGCGTGTCGACAAACGGCTTATTCCAGGTCAGGGTTGCGGGGTCCCTGGGTCGCGGGGGTCGCAGGGGTGCATGGCCCGGTGGGTGGCCTGGGTCGCACGGTGGAGGACGCTGACCGGCTTCCTCCCGCAGGCGGGGCCGCGGTATGGCTGCGCTGCTGGTGACGCGCGTGCTGGCGATCGTCGCGGGCCCTCTCCGACGCCTGAGCCCCTCGTGCGCGTCGTTGTTGACGGGCCTCACGGGCGCCCGGCCGCGCCTGCTACTCCCGCCGCTCCCGCAGCCCGCGGCGGGCTTCAAGACGAAGGCCGTGCTCAAGAAGCGCTGCAAGGACTGCTGCCTGGTGAAGCGCCGCGGGCGCTGGTTCGTGTACTGCAAGACCAACCCCAGGCACAAGCAGCGGCAGATGTAGAGGGCGCGTCCCGGGAAATAAACGTTAGCATCGCGTGGTCTCTGTGGGCTGAGGGTTTACCTGGATGTGCCCACAGCGGTCGAGCCGGGGCCCTAGGTGGGACACGAATTGCTTCTCTTCCGTAGAATCTGCTTGCGCCCGGATCGGAGGACAGGAGACACCTGAAGATGCAGCCGGTTTTATCCCCCAGCCTGGAAATGCGAGCTTTTTAGAAAGAGCTGCAGGAGTCTGAAGGCCCTCCGTGTGGGGGAGCTCCGGCCTGGGTCTAACATGGCCCTTAGCGCAACAGTCCATCTCCAGGACCGGCTGAAAGACGTTGGTGGCAGTTCTTAGCTCAAAGCAGACTTAATAAATGCCTTTGGAGTAGCAGGGAAATGTGATTGTCATCCTTGGAATGCATTAGATGCAGCTGCATTAGATCCAGCGTTTGGGGGGACTGCTGATGGCCAGTGTTGAAAAGCTGTGGAGGGTTCTTGCCCTCTTGGGAAGCAGGTTCTCTGGACTAGGGCCTTGTGTGATCTGGCTCATCATTGCTATGAACCCCATAAATCCAGTGAACTTTAGGCTGGCACAATTATGCAGTGGTTCTATAGTACAGTATTCTAGTGTGGGCCTATGGCTCCTGTGCAGAGCTGTGGACCTCTTTCCCCTGGGTAGGGGATGGAGAGGCTGTTGCCAGAGTACCAGCTTCCTCAGTGTCACAAATTGGGAGATGTTCACACTGGATGATGACAAATGACAAAATTTTTGAGCACTAGGTGTCATTTCACAAGGTCACTCAGTAAGTAGCCTTGGTGGTGTGCCTGTACTCTGATGCTCAGGGAGGTGGGGAGGGACACCCCAGTGGGCCATGTTGATAAGCAGGCACTGAGGACAGGGGTCTTGGCTATAGAGTGCACTTAAGTGGAGGGACAGGTGAGCATGCTGTGGCCTAGAATGTTGGTGACGGGCACCTGTTCATACACACATGGGAACATGAGACGTGGCCAGGAGAGTCCAGAAGCAATAGAGCTGGTTTCAGGGGTGCTAGGCCCACAGGACGGAAGGCTGGCAGCGTCGTAGAGTGCAGTCCTGAGTCATGGGAAAAGGACCTGGTACATACAGACAAATCAATAGTGTAATGAGTTCTTAGGGTTCCCTGTCCAGGCCTGGCCAGCGTCCACTGGAACCAACATGGTGCCCCAGGCAGGGAGATAAGGTGGGGTCTGCCCACCGCACCGTGTAGCCTGGTCCAGAGGGGACAGCCGAAGCAACTGGGCACCTTCAGCTGCTGGAGCCCTTTCATCATGGCCACTTCTGTGTGTCCCTTTTAATGTCCAGTTATCCCATTTGAGATGATCATGCACAGTGGTCACTGTGCCTGTTCCCTCATCTTGAAATGAAAAAGGTAAGCACTCCAGAATTACCACCTTGGAGTCAGCATGCAATGAAAATGTTCAGCTTGTGTGCATCTTTATCAGTAACAGTAAGTTACGACCTTTTATTTCCAAGATTTTCCAGTAAAATCATTTATCCATAAAATTTCTGATGGCTGAATTCCTTTGCTGTCTGAACAGACTTGGGTGGTAGAGGTGAGGCAGGAATGCTGTGTCCACATGAGAATACTAGGGATGTCCTGGAAGAAAGGGTGAGTGTTCAGGTCACCTACCAGGGCACACAAGCCACTTGTAAGCTGTTCTATTGCTCCCACCTCTGAGGTCTTGGGGAGGGCTCTGCTGGGTGGTTTGATCTGCAGGACTGCCTTCTGGGGATCTCCAGTACTGTGCTGTGACAGCCTGAGGGCCCCATCTCGGATCTGAGCCAAACCAGCTGCTCACACTGCAGCAGATGGGTTATCCCAGCCAGCTTCCCGAGAGTGAGTGTTCAGCAGACAGACAAGGCTCGGTTTCCCTGGACTCTGGATCCAATATTCCAGGGTCATTATTTGCTGAATTCTCAGCACAGGCAGTCCCAGGCTCCAAGCAGGTGCAGACTCCCTCTGCAGGGGGATGGCCGTGCCCAGGGGAAGCCGGAGCACATGCACAGGTAGCTGTGTCAAGTGCCTCCCCTGGCTTGGGTGTGTGGGTGTGCACATGTAGCTGTACACCAGCTACTGTGGTGTAGCACTTGAGAGGTTGGATTCCAAGGTGTGCCCTCGCCCATGAGGCTGGGGTCTGAGGTCCAGGCATGGCCAGGCTGGTTCTTGCAGCTTCTCCTGTTGGCCTGTGGATGCTGTGTCCCCCTTGTCCTCACATGGTCATCCCTCTGCATCTGTGTCCTGGTCTTCTGAGTGGATTAGGGCTACAGTAATGACCTTATTTAACCTAATTCCCTCTCTAAAGACCTGCCTCCAAGTCCAGTCCCCTTCTGAGGTCTTAGGGTTGGGATGTGAAACGTGCTTTGGGGGTACAGTTCATCCCATTGTAGATGTGAAATGTAGGGTGGACCTACGTACCTTTCCTCCTGGGGTACTGAGGCAACGCTGTGAAAGAAGCCCAATGTGGGAAAGAGACCCCCATAGCAGGTCTAGAGGGCCTGGGGGCTGCAGAGGGGAGCCATGGCCACTGCAGGGCAGCAGCAGCCTGAGACCTGTACAGGAGAAGACGAAGCCTGTCTGTTGGCATGAACATGAACATTGTCTTCTCACCCTCTCGACAGAGGGTCTGGCAGACAGGAGACTTAGAGCTGCAGCCTCAGTGTCTGGAGTCTGCCTAGGCCGGACTGGGCGCCAGAGGACATTATCACCTAAGGAAATAGCACAGTGTGCGGAGCCCAGCTGTGCCCAGTGGAAGGGAGAAGCGCTCAGCCAGCCTTCATGAAGAGCTGTGAGACCCCAAAAGTGTGAGAAGCCTCTTCCCATAAGGAAAATGTCACAGACTGTTCACCAGGACTGGGAATTCTCCAGGAGTGAGAGGACTTTCCTTAAGCATGTGTGCATGTGCATGCAGCTGTGTGTGTGTGCGTATGTAGCTCTGGGTGTGCACAAATGTATGCATGTGCATGTGTGTGCATACAGCTGTGTCTCAAAGTACATGTGCATGCAGCCATGTGGGTGTGCATGCAGCTGTGTCTGAGTACATGTGCATGTGTTGCAGCTGTGTGTGCATACAGCTGTGTGTGTGTGCATGAGCACGGGTGCATGCAGCTGTGTCTGAGTATGTGTGCATGAACATGCAGCTATGTGCATGAGTATGTGCATACAGCTGTGTCCTTGAGTACATGTGCATGAGTGTGTAGCTGTGCATGAGCACATGTGCGCATACAGCCATGTGTATGCATGAGTATGTGTGAGCACATGTGTGAGGATGCAGCTGTGTCTGAGTATGTGTGCATGAACATGCAGCTATGTGCATGAGTATGTGCATACAGCTGTGTCCTTGAGTACATGTGCATGAGTGTGTAGCTGTGCATGAGCACATGTGCGCATACAGCCATGTGTATGCATGAGTATGTGTGAGCACATGTGTGAGGATGCAGCTGTGTCTGAGTATGTGTGCATGAGCATGCAGCTGTGTATGCATGGGTACGATTGTGCATACAGCTGTGTCCTTGAGTACATGTTCATGATGTGCAGCTCTGTACATGTGGATGAAGCTGTGTATGCATAAGTGTGTGCATGCATAGGGCTGTGTGGGTGTGAACACGTACGCACATGCTTGCAACAATGTGTGTGCGTGTGTGCGCGTGCACAGGCACCGTCTGGACAGCCAGTACAGGAAGGGTATGTACCACGTTGGCAGAGCTGCTACAGTGACCTCAGTGGACCACAGGACCTCTAGCCAATAGACCCTTGGTTTCTCCGTGTCATCTCCCAGAGGCCACATGGCCTCCCTGCCTCCATCTCTGCCTGTGTCCCTGATACTGTGCCCTCAGCCCAGGCCCTGGGAGATGCAGGTGACCCCTTTGGATGGTTATGCCTGAAGCCCAGGTGTGGAGTGGGGTCTGAGTCCAGGGAAAGGGCCCTGCTGTGGGCACAGAGCACCATCTTGATGAGTCCTTCAAGTGTCAGAATGGATCCTCAGCCTTTCCCCTCAGGAGAAGGGGACATGGGCTTTTCACCCACTGATTCTCATCACTCAGCCTAGGGCCACCCTCCAGGCTGCTAATTCCTGGGCACTTGCAAGTTCCTTTAAGGTGGCTGAGCAAGTGTTCTGCAGAAAGGGTCAGGACCTGGGGTGGGCAGGCCATCTTGCTCAAGAGCTGTCCCCTGCAGCCTCAGGGCACCTAGAGGCAGCCAGGGCTCTGGCGGGTGCGGCACCATCCTGGCAGTGTCCCTCTGCCTCCTGAGGGTGCGTGCTGAAACTGAAGAATAGAGGAAACTCTGAAAAGATGGACGTGCTGTTCAGCAGACGTTACTGCTGTGGTTCCAAGAGGAGAGTAGCCAGCTGGAACAAGTGAAAACACAAGCGAGGCTAGCCACCAGTCCAACTGCTGCGTGCATTACAGTGGAGACATTGCTTCCCATGACATGGGACACGTACCCACGGAGATTTGTGTGTTCCTAAGACAGTAGCATATGGGCATATCGAGCCCAACCTGACACAAAGTAAGATGAGTTTTCAGGGTGACTTAGTAGCTGCCATGAGCCAGGTGGCGACTTACAAAGCAGGGCTTATGACTAGCACCTTCAGTGGTCGGTCCAGTGCTTCCTTGCTGGACGTGGGGTCACGTGGCCTGGCCTCCCTCCCTTCTGCTGGGATTGCATTTCAAACTGACCTCAGTCCCTACCAACTTCCAGGGAACTGAACAGGATGCTCATGGAACCCTCATAGGTGTACGAGGAGGAAAAACGTGAACAGCCAAGCACCCTCTGCATCAGGAAAGCCAGGAGGAGGGTGGCTACCATCGAGAGAACACTCTGGAAAGGAGTCAGGTAGGTTGGCACCAGTGGAAAGAGAGACAGGCCAGCGCGGCCCACCAGGCCCAGGAGGAAGTCCTGTGTGCTAACATGGAACCCAGTGGAC
>PVKS010032040.1:0-22928 GCA_004027875.1 Aplodontia rufa
CCACAGCCGCCCCCCAACCCAGGGTCCCAGCCCCACCCCCGCCTCGGACCTCTCGGCCCCGCCCTCTACCGTGACCCCGCCCAGGCCCCGCCTACCATCTTTCCGGTAGAAGGCGATCTCCACTTTGCGCTCTTCGGCGCCGAGCAGGGCCTGCGCGATCTGCGCGGCGGCGCGGCGCTGCGTGCGCGGCCCGTGCAGGAAGTCGCAGGTGCAGGGCCGCTGCATCACCTCGGCCCGCGAGTAGCCGCAAAGCTCACAGAAGCCGTCGTTGCAGTAGATGACAGCGCAGTTCTCCACCCTGGCGTTGGCGATGATGAACTTGCGGCCTGTCGGGGCGGGGATGAACGGGCACGTGAGGGGGGACCCCAGTCTCCGGGGCTCCCAGCCCTTCCCCACATTCTCTCAACACACGCAGCTGTCCGGGCACTCCTCGCAGCAGGAAGCACGGCGGGGACTGGGGTCCCCACCAGTGGGCGAACACAGCTGTGCCCCAACACAGGTGCCTCGAGCAGGCACAGCCTGGTGCCGCGTCCCCTCCCTTCAGGCCCTTGGGCTGGCTGCGTGGCTTCCCCGGGGCAGGCCGCCAACGACCCGCCGCCCCCTCCGCGCCCGGACGGAGGCCAGCCTGGGCGGGTGTCAGCAACGCGTGTCAGCAGCCGCGGCGGAGGGATAAACACTGGGCCTGGAGAGGGAGCCTGGGAAGGGCCAGAGATGGCGGCCAGCCTTTCCTTTGCACCAGTTCCTCTGACTTCTTCCTCTTGATACCTGCTCTCTAGGCTGGAGCAAGGGACAGGGTGTGTTGCTCCCTTAGGAAATCATTCCAAATATCTGTGGACCCCGTGAGGTCAGTGCCTGCCAGGACTTCTGTACCCCTCGAAGGGCAGACAGGAGCTGGGGAGTGGGTGCGCCAAAGAGGATGAGGGGAGTTAACACGCAGAGCGCAGTGCTGTATCTCACTTGGTGCTCTGACAACCCAGTGAGGTAGGTGTCACCATCCTCACTTTGTGGATGAAGAAACTGACTCAAGAGAAGTTCGGCACCATGCCCAAGTCCTGTAGCTTATAAATGACAGAACCAGCTTTTGATCTTGGCTGGCACAAAACATAGGAATAGCTGGGGGGTCACAGGAGGAAGCCCAAGGTCATAGGGAGCAAGGAAAGGCCAGCAGCTCCAAACCCTAGAAATTCCTAGGACCCAGGGGTGAGCCTGACACACTGGCCCACTTGTAAGAAAACAGACCCTGGAAAGGGATGGGACCCCAGGGATGTGAGGCCTTTCTCAGTGGCTCCATCAAGGAGAGAAGCCCCAGTAGTTTCAGCTAGACTAGACTCATCAACCCCACGCTGCCCCAAAAGCCTCAGCTTGTGCCAGGTAAGATGCTCCGCGGATAAGAGCTTTCTATAAACAGAAATTCCAGCCACTTTGACCTTTACTACTAGGGATTTCAGTAGCAGTTGGAATTCTCTCATCCCCCCCTCACCCCCTGGGGTCTCTAGCAGCCCTCAGGGCAGCCCAGGGCAATCCCACTGGCAAGGCCCAGGCTGATGCAGCAGAGGCAGGTCCAGGCCATCAGGCTCTGGCCTCCTCCTCCCTTCCTGGGGTGCCTTTTCCCTCACCTCAAGGAAGTTACCTTTTGGTAACTTCTTCCTCTTGATACCTGCTCTCTAGGCTGGAGCAAGGGACAGGGTGTGTTGCTCCCTTAGGAAATCATTCCAAATATCTGTGGACCCCGTGAGGTCACCTTTAGGTCAGTTCCCAAGGTCCCCCAAAACTCTCAGGTAGCCATCAACTCAGGTCACAGGAAAAGATCCCCTAACTCTGCCTCTTACCCTGCCTCAGCCCAAGGCTGTCCAGAGCACCAGCCTCACAGAGAACAAAAGCCATCCCTTGTCCTCACACCCAGGCCTGGGACAGAAGAGCAAGTTTCTTCGAATGCAAGCCCCACCCCACCCCCACTCCCTTCACTGAGATGCTAGAATACTGGGACAGAAGAACCTAAAAAGCCCCTTTGGCTTGTGCCTTCCTTCACAGATGGGAAAACTGAGAAACAGAGAGGGAAGAGTCACTCAAGGTCACTTGGCACTCAGTGGCAGAGGTAGGGCCAGAAGCAAGGCCTTCTGAATCCCATCCCTGGTCTTCCCAGGTTCTTCCCATGCCTACACAGCCTTTCTAGAGCTTGTGGGAAGGAAAGCCGAGAGCCACCAGCCCCAGCCACCCAGGCCCTCTACCAAAGTCACTGACTCCACCCCCTTAGGATCATCCTGTTCCTCTATTTGAGACAATGCTGCCCATCCAACTGACCCCTCCCTTCCCCCATCACAGTTACAAGCACACGTTGTTCTATGTGCACAGGGTCATGGACAAGGAATGTCACTCTCCTCACTCCCAGGGGCCTTGGCAGTCACACCCACTGTGGCACATGAAGACTTGGGGATAAACACACACGTGCCCAGCATTTTCACCTAACCTAGGACACTTCTAGAAGCCTCTCCTGCCAGGCCAACATTAGGGGTGCTATAGTCCCCATAAGTAGATTTGGGGACAGTACCCACACCGGAAAATCCACAATATACAGAACCCATAGGCAGCCTGTTAGCCTCAAAATCCAACTTCAGCCCTAGGACAGGACCATGCTCTTGTAGCCTTTTCAAAGACACCAACACACTGCCCATGCAGGGTCAAACTCATGGGTGGCACACAGTTCAGGGTCATACGTACCACACACACTGTGAAAAGCAGGTTAGCACAGACCCTGCATCCTTACTTTCCAACTCTCACAAAGGACCTTGTCAGGATCAGCACACACACACAGGCTGTTCCTAGGGTCCCGTGGTTTGGCTCATATACATTCTCATGTCCTAGCACACGAGGCACCATCCACTCCAGTTTCCTAGAGTTGGGGCCACCTGCACAGTCCCATCCCATCTCCCTGCGCATTTAGGGTGTCACATAGAAGCTAGGGTCCCAAAAGTCTGAGGTTAGTCTCTTATTCCAAGCCCCATAAAGGAGGCCCCTTGATCCCATGCCCACGGACCGTGTCTAGAGCCTCGGGGCCCACCAGCCCCCATTGCCTAACACTTGGCGCTGCACACGGCCCGGGCACGCCCCCCCATCCACACTCTTTAGAGCTCGACCCGCCTCCAAAGCCCCCTCCCCGCTGGCCCCCTCCCCCACTCACTCTGGCCCTCAAACTTGCGGATGATGGTGTCCAGGAAGGTGTTCTGCGGCGCGACATGGCCCCTCCGCACAGGCATCCTGAGCCCATGGGCGGGCCGGGCGGGCCCCCACCCACCCCGGCCCGGCCCGGCCCAGCACTAGGTTTCGGGTGGCCTGGCCGGGCCGTGGTCTCCGCACTCCACTGCCAAGCTGAGCACGGGCGGGGCCGGGACTAGACTGTGGGCGCCGGGTCCCCGCTTGGCTCCCGGCTGCCGACTCCGGACGGCCAGCCGGGCCTGGAACGGCTGGAGCTCCGGCCGCCCGCACACCTGTCTGCCGGCCTTGGCTGAGCCACCGGCCCGGCTCCGCCGCGTCCCCTCACTGCACTCCGCCCACCCGAGCACGGGGCTCCCGTCTCCTTCCCGCCCGCTGCCGCCGCGCTGACAGCCGCTCCGGCGCCCGCGGCTCCGGCAGCGCCTGCGGCTCGGCCCGGCCGCGCAAGGGTTAATGCGGCGCGCGCCCCTCCGGCTCCGGCCCCCTCCCGCCCGCCGTGCGCCCGCAGCGCCGCCCTCTCCCCCCACCAACCCCGCGCGCCCGCGCTTCCCATTGGCTGAGCCGCGCGGAGTGCTCCTCCACCCCAGCCCCTCGCTCTGCTACAGAGCCCCCCGGACCTGCAAGCCACGGAGAGGGGGAAGGGAACTTAGGTAGGGGGAACCGTGAGGACAGGTGCGACGGCCGGCTTAGAGGCGGCCAGGGGGACGGGTTGGGGATTGCGCCCCCACACCAGATTGGTTTGAAGAGAGAGGGCCATCTCTTATGCCCTGCCTCCCCACCTCGCCAAGCACCGGCTCGGTACACGCAGTGTGCGCTGAGCCTGCGTGGGTGGCAGGGGTGAGGCCTAGGTTCTGGGCAGACCAGGGTCAGCGGAGAGCAGGAGAGTGGGAAGAGCAAGACAATCTGGAGGCCTCAGGCCAGCAAAGATTTGAGATTAGGTGTGTGAGCCTTAGAGGGGCACGCCCCCGCGACACACTCGAGCGGACACACACACACATACACACACCCCTCTCCGGGGTTATTTGAAGCTCTCCGTGGGGCCAAGCATAGAGAGGGACATTCTGACAAGAATTAAGGCCTCCTAGCTGCGGAATCAAAGAGAGGGCCTTGAGCGCTAGGTTCCAGCTAGGGGATCCCCGTGTGCCAGCGGCGTGTCCTCCCCCTACCGCGCAGGGCCCGCCTTACGGGCCCAATCCGCGGGCTTGGGGCGGGTGGCGGCCGCTGCAGCCCAGCACCTCGGAAAACCCTGGCCTAGCCCAAGGCCCCTCCCCCCAGCCAGCTGGCTCGCTCCAGCTGCAGCTCCCTTATTTAGGCAAGGAGGCCTGAGGATGCTCAAGGGCAGCAGGGTGTCTGCTTGCCGCCTGCCCACCCCCTGCCTGGGTCTGAGTAAGGGTCTTCTGAGAGAAGTGTCCCTGGCCCGAGCAGCCAGGCAGGGCCCCGGGCAGGCCAGGGGAGAAAGGCGAGTGTTGACAGCTGAGCAGGCGGGCAGGCAGGGAGGAGAGTGCGCAGCTGAGCTGGCCACGGGTCCCCTCCCCAGCCTGCAGCGGGATCAGAGGACTGTCTAGATGGATGGGGCCATGTGGGGGCTCCTGAGGGCTTGCAGCTGCCTCTGTCCTTGGAGCAAGGGGCTGGGTCTTGTCACCAGGGAGAACTAGCATGGGATGTGGGGGAAGGGGAGGAACAAAGGGCAGAGTAGGAAGCAATCTGGAAGGATTGTGCAAAAAGAAAGACCTTGGTGAGACCCACCCTACCCAACTTTCACCTTCCATCCAGGAGCAAAAGGATGCAAACGGTGGGGCCAAACGGGGCCACTGGCCAGCAGATGACACCCTTTTTTATTTGCTGGTGGGTGGGCAGTGACTCAGGGAGGCAGCCTGTGGGAGAGGAGGAGGTGGCTCCACCAGCTGAAGCTAAAAAAGTCCAGAGGCTCCAGCCTGTACAGCCATCCCTTAGGCCCCTCTCCACCTCCAGCGGCCTCCTCACTCACACCCCAAGATGCCCAGGGCCCCCCTCTTGTGACTTTACATCAGGGGCATCAACACATCTGGCCCTGGCCCTGCTTGGCCACCCCCAGCTTTTGGACTGCCTGCCTTGTGAAGAGGGATCTCCCTTCCAGATCAGGGGATTAAGAGGAAGTGAGAAAAGGCCAAGAATGGGCATGGACAGAAGAATGAGAAGGGACATCTGTAGCCCCTTCTCGACAGACCAAGAGGGTGGGAGAGCCAGGCCCCAAAGGAAGGGGCTACTCATCTGACATGGCCAGCTGTCCTCCACAAGAGGGACTTGTTACTGTGACAGGCCTCTGCTCTTATCCCTGAGAGAAGTCAGGATTCAGAGGGTCCCTTAATCCTCCCATAAGAAGGGGGACCAGGTACAGAGAAGAAAGCTGTTCCCTCTAGCTAAGGAAAGACAGAGTCTGTCTCTCTGCCTCTCTGTCTCCCCCTCCCTACACACACACACACACACACACACACACACACACACACCAAAGCAGAATGAAGATTTCTTCCCTCCTTGGAGGCTCAGAGGAAAGCCTGAGGACAGTCCCACAGAGCCACCCCCACAGTCAAGACTGAGACAAGGAAGAGAGGCTGTGAGACAGGACAAGCTCTCCCAAGGCATCCTTCCTGGGGCCACCCATGCCAGGCACTAACAACAGATGAGCTGATGAGAAGCCTCCCATTACCGCCTACCACCTTCCCACCTCCACCTTCCATAGAACCAGGACAAAGAGAAAAGTACCCAAACCTAATACCAGTAGCATCCAGAATCTGCCCCAACCCCACCTCTGGTCCTAAAAGCCATTTTCAGGGCCCATTCCTGGGAAGAGCTCTCCCCCACCCTGCCTGCGACAGAGGGAAGGGAGAGGCTGTATTTATAGTGAGACACATAGGCTCCTCCCAGCTCCCCAGAAAGAGACAATTTAGGGAGAAAAGTCTGCAGAAAACATCCTGCCCACCCTACTCTCTGCTCCTGCTCAGTCTGAGGGAGTCAAGCCAGGACTCCTCTTTTTTCCTGGGAGGAAAAAAGAAACTGAAGCTAGCCCCTGCTGATCAGCCCCCAAGGAGCAGGCCAGGGAAGACACAGCCAGAATCAGGCCCAGGAGAGCCAGTGACATGCACAGGGGACCGGGAAACAGTTCCAGTCAGATGGGTGCCAGAGAGGCAGCTTATAGATGGCTCCTTGGAAACCCTGAGGGAAGAGAGCAGCAGAGCAGCCTCTTAGTGTTCAAGGGGAAGCTTAGATTGCACAGTGGGGCTTCATTCTTCTGTGTAACTGGGTTTTCAGAATAGAGATGCTTTCCAATGTGAACTAGTGTTGGAGAAGAAGAGAAAGGAACAGCACATTTTCCACTCCAGAAGTAGGGGATTGGGCTTACTGTGAGCAAGAAGGGAGGAGGGAAGGAGGAAGAGACCCACCTCAAACCCACGGCCAGGAGCCAATGCTCCCTTCATGAACTGCCATCTACAGCTCCGCAGGCAGCACTCCTGCTAACCCCTGGCCCATTCTGGGGTCTTCTCCTGCCAACCTGAGCCCTCCATTGATAAGGAATCTTCCCGGCGTGGTGGTTTTGGAAGAAGTCAGTAAGGTACTGAAAACTCTGATTCAGGAGACCTGACTTGTGCTGCTAGTCTTGTCAACAAATGTTTTCCTGGGGACCTTCTGTGTGCCTTCTCTGTTTCAGATGCTGTGGGGTGACAGGAGGGATAAGCCAGGCTTCCTCCTCCAGGGATTCACAGTCTAGTGAGGTTTGAGAAAGGCAGTGGGCAGACGGCAACTGTGAGGTCTGTGGTAAGTGCCGTGGGATTATACAGGGAATTGCAGGGAGATGCCAGTTTATTTCAACTGCAGGAGTCTAGGGCCTGGTGAGAAGTTTCAGAGCAGGTCCCTGAAGGTCAAATTGGGCCATGGCAGAAGCACTGCCAGAGGAAGGGACATGGGTAAAGGTGTGGAGACTGGAGAGTGGAAATCAGGTCTAGGGACAAACAGATGGGGTGACCTGGAGCAGTAGGCTATGATCATTTACAGAGGACTGAGGAACAGGAATGTTAGTCTATATGCAAAGGGGACAGACTGAAGGAATAGTGGTAGCAGCTAAAATGCATTAGCCACAAATGTAGGAACCATGACTGCCTTTGTCCAGACAAGCAAATATAATGCATCCAATAAGGACTAAATGTGTATGATTTCTCCCCTGTATTTAAATATGAATTTAGGAGAATCTGAGGTTGATATGAGGTGATTCCAGTAAATGCTGCAGCCTAAGAGCCACCCCAAAAACCCAATGGCTTAAGTGATTTATGTTGCTCACGGACCTGCAATTTGGGAAGGTTCAGCCAGGACCACTTCTCTCCACTTCTCTCCATACCGGGGACTGGAAGGCTCCTTCCCCGTGTTTCATGGTTGATGCTAGCTGTCACTGGGACTTCACTCTGGCTGCAACCAGACATCCACACTGTCTTTCTGCATGGCTTCCTGGAGTTCTCATAGCATGGCAGTGGGTTCCAAGGCCAACTATGTCAAGAGAAAACCAGGCAGCAGCTGGACCCCCTTTAAATACTTAACCTTGAAACATACATAAGATAACTTCTGCCGTAATCATGGTCCATCACATTCAAGGAGAAGAAACAGAATCCACCTGTCCATGGAGGAATGTTGCTGTATTACTGGAAGAAAAGTATGTGGGATAGAATTCTGCCTTTCACTGCATGGGCCTCCTGCATTAACAATAAGAGTAGTCTGTGCATCCTAGTCTTGCACCAAAGACAGCTTACTAATAAATGATTTTTAAATGTTTTTAAAATTTTTATTGTACAATCATAAATGCATATAAAGTAACAATATGATATTCATTTGTTCTTAAACCCAAATTACCCCTACATTGGCCACACCCAAATAAATTATTTTAAGTAATATCAGCACAATTTTTAAAAGCTTCACATAATCCCACTTTTTTTCAAAAAAAATTGGCATAAAATCTGCAATGATTATGCAGTGAAATATGGGATCTGTGACATGACCACCTTGAAAAAACATAATCTGCCACGTAAAGCTCCACAATAATCCAGGGAAGAAATGTCAAAGATGTCAAAGACTTGAACCAGGGCAGAAGTGATAGAGAGGGTCATCTGTTCTGTAACTTTAGGAGTGTTACTAAATCTCATTTTCCTTATGTGTAAATGAGGAGACCAAACAAACTGAGACCCTTTGCAGGTCTCACAGTGAATGATTCCCTAATTCTACACAGCTATCCTCCCACTCATAAGCAGTCCCTCCATTTTCTCTCAGCACACACTCCCCTCCCCTCCTGGCCCTGATCACTCATCCTGGGCACCCTGGAGGACAATGGTTGATCCACAAACAGCATCATGGCCCATTCTACATATTTATTTCAGATTAAAAATAAGTGGAGCAGGAGACCTTTAAGAGCAGTCTCAGGGCTTGATCGTGACGGGTGAGAAGCCCTTGACACTGTGCAGTGCCCCACACCTGCTGTGTGCCATCGCTTAGGGTCTACCAGCAACAAGCGAACACGTGAGACATACTCCAAATGGGGAGAGAGGACAAATTGGCATGAGTGTCTGGTGCTACTGGGGACACATGGATGGGGGAGCAAAGGAGGGGACTCTGAGGAGTGGAGGCAACCAGAAGGGCTTTTCCCTCCTAAAGGATAAGGGTCTTCCCAGGCTCAGAGGAAAGGAGTGGATAGGTTCATAAAGCCAGATCCTGATAGGACTCGCTCTAGGATCCCACCAGTCTATTCTTATCCCCAAATGGGAAAACAGAAGATACCAGTTTAAATTTCTTTTGCCTGAGAACAAAATGGCCATCTGTCCTTTGGTTTTAGGACTGGGCTCCTCAAACGCAAGATGGGGCTACAAGAGAGGCTCCAGAACTCACTGAGTGGTCGAAGCTCCAGAATTATGATAGGACGACTGTGATTATAAGGGGGTGGGGCGCTTGTCTGGAGGCTGCATTTGCTTGGATTCCTTTAAAACATATTTACTAAGCACCTAAAACGCACTGTTCTTATAAACAGGGTGAGTTTTGTTGTTTTAAATAATGCCCTCAGAATTTGCAGAAGCTGTGCTCTTTGACATGGATTGGGGCTTTATTTGGGGGTGGCTTTAAAGGACTGAAGAATATCCAGAGCAGGCCATGCTTTGGGTTACCCGGCTAAGGCAGCAGATCCAGGAGAAGACCTTATGCTCTCTTGGCAGCTCAAGGCCTCCAGCCAGACTAGAGCTCTGTCTCTGTCCAAGGTGCTGAAAGCCTTTCCTGCCAGGCTGGGCAAGAAACCAGGGAGTGCAGCCCAGGTGACCAAGATGGGGGCCCTCTTCAGGACACAGTGAACAAGACAGCCACTCTAAACCATGAAAACACCTCTGGAACTAGACAGTAGTTCCAGGAGGCAACACATGATGAAGCAAAAGCTGGTTTAGCCATCGGTGCTGGGAAACCTGGGTCTCAGTTCCATGCAACCAGAATGCATCCTCCTCCTGGCACCCCCTCCCCGCCACCAGCTGCCATCAGGAAGCAATATGAATCTACCTCTGAATTTTATACCAGAAGCTCTCTGGATTCCAAGGAGAGGGTGTTGCTTTATGAAATATTAAGAGCTGAAAGTAAACACTTTCCTAATTTAGATGCTAAAACAAAGATACGGAATGGTGAGCTCTTCCCAGAGCTTATACTACATGTTAGAAATGGAGCTGGACAAGAAGCCAGGCCTCCTGATTCTCAGTCAAGTGCGTTCACCACCTTCAGGATGGGCTGGAGATCATATACCACTTATAGTAAGAGCTAAAGAAACAAGGAGAGAGAGAAAGACCCAGAGCACTCTAGATACAGAGGTGGCCAGCTCTGCAGAACTATGCTCTGTTCATTCTGCTACATCAGACAGAATTCAGAGCCTACCGAGCTTGGTGGAGTAGAAGGTGAGAGTGGAAATGCTAACCCACTCTGGCCCATGTCCTTAAGGGAGCCACCCCTCCCCATGGATCACTAAACAACCAATGCCAAGGACCAGAGAAGAGAATTCAGGCCTTTCCAGATCCCCCCACCATCCTCTCCCCCATTTACTCACAAATAATTTTCCATCACTGTCTACAACTTTCCACTCTGTGCAGGGCACCCAGGAAAATACAAGGTCTACAACCCAGCCCAGGCTTACGGAGTTTGAAGTTTGCTGGGAAAACAAGATGTTCTCACGTGGACAGACAATATCACAGGAGTCAAACACAGATGGCAGGTGTGCAGAGACTGAAGCAGATGGAATGCAAGTTCAAGGCCACCCTGAGCAGTAGAGCCAGACCCTGTCTCAAAATTTAAAAATGGTTTTAAAAAGAGGACTGGATAATAAAATTTAAAAAAAGAAGGAGGACTGGAGTTGTAGCTCAGTGGTAAAATGCCTCTGGATTCAATCTCCAATAACACACACACACACACACACACACACACCATACACACACACACCTGACAAGAGGTGTCACATTGTCCTGCCTCCCAAACCCAAGATGTGTGCTACCCATGAATTCTTTAACTTCAGAGTAGGGAAGTCATTTCAAGTCTAGAGGCAGCAGAGAAGGCTTTACAGGGGAAGAGCATTTAGGGGGAATTTGACTGAACTGAGAATTGTGGCCAGCACTTCATGTCTGTCTCTCTGAAGGCCACTAGTCCAGCAGAGGGCATCTCATGAAGGGAAAGCTAGTGAGCACGGGAAAGTGAGAGCAGAGGCTGGTCATGGCAGGGGACTCAGAGTGTCCAGGAGGAGAGGATTAGGTCTCCCTCCCCTGAGAGGGAAAGGCCCAGAGCACACCCCTGATGGATCTATGAGGCAGAACCTCAAACACATGCAGGCTCCCCCAGGAGCTGGGGTTGGCAGTCCCAGAGCAGCCTGGTCAGGAGCTCAGGAAAGCAGGCACAGAAGGGGAAGGCTGTGCTCCTCAACAGCAAATGCATCAGGAAAGTGCTCGGCATTGCTCACTGGTAGTCACCTGGGAGGGCAGAGAAAAATGCAAATCTCACAGCTTTGCTTCTTGGCTACCTCGGCCACCTCCACATGCTCCCACCCTGATGGGCCTCAGGTCCAAAGCAATCAGCCATGGACCAAGACCTCCAAAACCATGAACCAAAATAAACTCTTCCTCTAAAAACAGAAAATATACATACCCCACAATGACTGAAGGTGCATCAGAGCTTGATGTCAGGATTTCTATGTGTTCAAATCAATAGGGAGATGTAAAGTCTGCTCCTACTGCCCTGTTTTGAGGACAGAGGGGCTCCAGCTCCTCTTTGGGGTACCTTAGGCAGAGGAAGGGGGCTGTGCCAGGCTAATCATCAGTGCTGGTTGCTAAGGAATTTCCATGCTGGGCACACTTGATGCTTAAAGCCCTGGTTCCCAAGAGACCCAGCATCACAGCAACCACACCAGGAAACTGGGCCAGCCTTAGGGATTGAAGGAGAGGAGCAGGAGAGAGGCCATCTGCCTCAAGTCTGGGGTAATCCTACAGTCTTCCATTGGCAGATAATATGGCTTTCTAGTGTGGTCCTCACAGCCTGGACAGGGGCTCCAATGCCAATCACTCAGGTGACCTCAGCCTTGCCCTAAAATCTCCTCATTCTCACTCTGGATCCCAGGGATGAAGAGCAATTTCAAGTATCTATGGATGTTAAAACATTCATATCCACACCAATGTTCTTGGCCTGAACTAGCTTTGGAAGGGCAGGGACCAGATATGAAGGCAGGTCAGTGAGTGAACCCCAGACACACATGCACGCATGTTTACACAAAAAAAAACACATTACAAACCCATGTACACATGCACATGTGCACTCACCTGTACACATACACATATACACTGTTGTAGATGGATTTTAAGTACACCCCAAATTCATATGTTGGAATACTAACCACCAAGGTATTAAGAGGTGGAGCCTTTAGGATGCGAGTGGGTCAAGAGGATGGAATCCTTAAGTGGGATTAATGCCTTTGTAAAATGAACCCCAGGAACCCTGAAAGCTTCCAGGAGAAGGTCTGAGGGGTCCTAAAGTCTTGTGTCTCTGGGACACAAGACTTTCCTATCAGTCTGAGGGCCAGGAGGTGGAACTGTCCTCAGGAAAAAAGTGATCAGACCCAGCTGCTCCCCAGTTCTGCCCTGGGACAGACAGAACAGGCACCAGAACCACCTCCTCTCTCAGGAGCCACAGCCACCAGTGCTCTCACTGCTGGGTGTACTGGATATGGCTCCCTGTGCCTGCAGTTCATCAGGCCCTATGCGGTCTGAGCAGGAGGAAGGGGAGGCAGAGGGACTCGTCCCAGGGGAAAGCACCCCTGCTCCTCTGGGGCTTGCCTACAGAGTCACTATCAGGAGTTTCAGGTTTATGCGGATGAGCCCCTCCAGGGCCCCAGGGAACCAGTTGAACCCACTGCTGAGTGGGCTCAGAGGTGCACCCTATCGCCTCCAGGCCCATTGCCTGGGTCTCACCGGCAGTCTTTGGTGTCTGATCCCAGGACTGTGCACGGATCCTCCTCTTCAGCTCTCTGCTGCCCCCATGTGGCTAACTCAAGAAAGGCTACTAGAGGGCGCCCAAGGCCAACAACCGCAGCCCCTTTCAGACCAGGCACTTCCTCCACTGCGGACCTCAGCGCGTCAGGCCCCTGCCCCAAGCCCAGTCTTCCAATCGGGAAGCTGAGCAAACCTCTCCGACACACAGCATGAGTTACATCCTGAGGAGGACAGAGGCCTCCCTTCCCGCTTCTCCCGCCTCCCTTCCCTCCTTTCCCCTCGGCTCCCCACCCAGTCCTTGCCAGCAGGCAGGAAGGAAGCTGCTCATAGTGGGGCGGGTGGGGCACTTCCAGCTCACACTGAACAACCTGGGTTGGGCTATGAAGAGTCTGGACCTTCCGCTCTTGCCACCCGCCACCCTCCAGAGCCCCCAGAGTCCCTACACACAGGCCCTGAACCAAAACCTTCCCTTCCCAGCACAGACACTCCAAGGTCAGGGCATTCTCCCCCTCCCAGTCCTGCCCGCCACTCTGGTCTGAGTGGGAAAGCAGAAGCCAGACTTGCCACCTTCTGAGAGTTCAGGAGGGAGCAGGGGGCACCAGAGGCCTGGCCCTCCCCAGGGAGGGATCACCCTACCAACCAGGGTCAATGCAGGTTGGAGTTTGGGCAAGCCTACCCAGGGACAGAAACAGAGATACAGAGAGGGCTGGGCTCTGAACCAATCATCTCCAAAGCCCCCTTCACACCCCATCTTTAAATAGTAAACTATTTTCTTTCAATAGAGTTATAATCTTGAAACTTTGAAATTTTTGTTTTATCAGAATTTACTCTTTTAAATGCAGCTACTAAATAAATAAAAGAAAATGCCAATGGGAGCACTCAGATGCTGGGCTGTAGAAAAGTTAGTTCCTGGGACTGGAGCGGTGGCTCAGCAGTTACAGCACTTGTATGGCACGCATGAGGACTCGGGTTTGAACCCCAGCACCACATACACAACCAAGTATCTGAGCAAGGAAAGCCACATGAAAAACTAAATAAAATTGATTCTCTCTTTCTCTCTTTCTCTCACTGTCCCTCTCTTAAAGAAAAGAAAAGAAAAGAAACTTCCTTAGCAGCAGGGAGGCCAGCAAAATGCAGAACAGAACAGGGCAGAGCTGGAAGGGAGGGCAGAGGCCCCATCCCAAAGGTGGAGTCAGCTGTCAGGATGACCACACTGTTTTTATGTTTGTTTTTAACTGATACACAGAAATTGTATATTTATGGGGTACACATGTGATGTTTCAAAACATGTATATGTTGTATAACTTTCAAATCAGCAAATGCATCCAACTTCATCATTTCTTTGCAGTGAAAGCATTCAAACACCTTCTAGCTCTTTGACATACAGGGTACATTATCCTATAGTTACTTTGCTGTACACAGACAGCCAAACCCAATTTCTTTCATCTAACTGTAACTTAGTTTGCTAAACGTCTCCCCTCCCTCCCTTCCCCCTGAACTGTTCAGATCACAACACCTTGACAGAGGTTAGAAAAGGCTGGGTCATGAAAAGAGCAGAAGGTGATCTCCCTGTTGGGAAAGCTGTCACCTCTGACATTTTCTGTCCCTTTGACGTTTTTTCCTCCTTTTCTTAAGCCATGCCATGGTGTGCTTTGCCCCAGAGCAAACCCAATCCAGGGCCCCCTGGCCCATACCCTCACACCAGCCACAAGAACCAGGCCCCACCTGCTTTCATGCCTGGGAAGTTCTTCTTGGACCTGTCCCCTCACCCCACCCTTCTCTCTGTGCCCATCCCCACCTCTCTCTCAGCCAATCCCCTGCTCAGTGGCCCTCCTCATTGCCTCCAGAACACAGCCTTGGGTATCTAGGATGCTTGCATTCATTTGCACTGAAATAAGCCAGCGTTCATGAAGCACCTACTCAGTGCAGCATGCACAGATCCAACAGAAGATCCCCAGTAAGCAGAAGTGTCACAAGTCTTCCAGAGTGCATGGTTTGCTTGGGTGAGAACTGACACACACAGAACAAGCTGCCTGAAAACTGAGGCTCCAAAGACCCAGAGGAAGAGATGTTCCCAGGACCCAGGGACAGGGTGGCAAAAAGCCACCCAGGAAGCACAAAGGAAAGACTGCTGATGAGGACCTCACAGAGGAGTCACTCACGACTGAGTGATAGCCGGGTCCTCAGGGGAGCAGACCCCAAGAAAGAGTTGGAAGCATAATAGAACTATTGGGGGTAGGGGCTGGAGAGAAGGCTCAGCAGCAAAGTGCTTGCCTGGCATGCACGAAGATCCGGGTTCCATCCCCAGCACCACAGCACAACTAAGTGGAGAAAAAACAAAACCCAGATGAAAAAATAAAATGAAATTGACTCTTTAAATAACGTTTTAATTAAAAATAAATAAATAAAAGATTTATTAGGGATAATGCTTGCAAAAGATAACAGCAGAAAAGAGCAGGAATGGGCAGGGAAGAATCCAGAACATGACACAGGTCTGACTCCTGTGGGAGAAAGGGAAGAAGCAGGTGGGAAGGGCCTCTAACACAGGGAGCTAGGGGGCTTCAGTTGCACTCAGGGGGAGTTCTGGCATCAAGATGCCCTAGAGGAGTCCCAGCCAGACAGGAATGGGGAACCCACTCACCTTGCCAGGCTCAGGGGCTGTCTGAAGTTTGTGTGGCCTTGAAATAAATCCAGAGTAGATCCCACAGGTGTCCCAGCTGGAAGCTGTGGCCACCTGCACTTCTGCAGCAGGGACCTACTCTCTAGGAGACAGAGGTAGCCAGAACACCTCCAGAGCTGCCCAGGTTGGGCTGGGAGGGAGGAGAGGAAAATTTTTCTTAGTCTTCTGGGTAGAAGGGTTAACATAAAAAGTACCCAGAGGCAGGAAAGCACAGGACTATTTGGGAATCTGTTGGGGAAAGAGACCAGGCCAGTGTGTTGGAGTGGTCTTGCCCGTGGCCTTGGCCAAAGGTTTTGGGTAGAGGCCAAATCTGAGCTAATCTCTGCTTTTGAGATGAATCTGGCAGCAGAGCAGAGCCCAGATGAGATGGGTGAACCACAATGTCAGGGGACCCCCAGGAAGGGCTGCAGCCAGTGGTACAGGCAAGAGGTCACAAGAATGTCAGCATCTGATGCTGGCTGTCACCTTGACCTTGAGGAGGCCAGGCAAGAGTAGTCCTTGTGGGGCTGGAGTGGTGGCTCAACAGTTACAGTACTTGCCTGGCATACACAAGGACCTGGGTTCAAACCCCGGCACCACATACACAACTGTCACAGAAACAAAAACCAGATGAAAAAATAAATAAAATTGATTCTCTTTTTCTCTCTTGCTCTGTCTCTCTCACACTCTCACTCTACCAAAAAAAAAAAAAAAGAGCCCTTGGTTGCACATATTTTAGGTGGCGGCTGAAATGGGAGTCAGACTCAGGGCCCATCTGTCTCAGCTAGCATGGCGGAAAAGGTCTGAGAGGAAGTAGGGGCTGAGTCCCATCTCCTACTCCCTGGGAAAGTGAAGCAGTGGGGACACGGGGACCTCAGGCTTGAGGGTTCTGGGGGCCAGATAGACTGAGCACCAGCCTCCTGCCTCCCCTCCCCCTAGGGGAGGGCAACAGGGCCCTCATGTCCAGGGGCAGGCTTCTGTGTGTTTATGAGGCCCCTTCCCCTCCACCCTCCCAAACTGGCAGACCCCACCTTCTCAGTGATCCCAGAGCTCAGCACAGCCCCTTCCTTCCGGCTGATTTGCCGGCTGGCCCCCCACCCAGGCCCACCCCAATCTTATCCTCCGCTGCTTTTCAGAGGATTTTGGCCAACAAAAATGCACATGTTTGTTTGTCTGCCTGTCTGCCTCTCCCGGTCTCTGCGTCTCCTCCACCCCCCACCCCCGCCCGCCATCGCTCAGCTTGTTTTCACTCTCGAGTCTCTCCTAGTCTCTGAGGTCTCAAAATTACAAGGCTTCCACGCCTGTGGACCCAGATGCCTAGCTCACAGCCTTTCTCCAGGTCCCAGATAGCATAGAACTACAAACCCCAGCATGCACTTCTCCTGAGGTGCCTGAAAGGGTACCAGTGTGCCACCCCTGCACACTGTAGCTTGCCTTGCCCACCCTTGCCAGGGCTCCAAGCTCTCCCCCATGGGTCATCCTGCCTCTGCTCTGATTGCTGAGTCTCTCTACTGACCTGTTGCCCCAGGGAAGCATGCGTCACTGAACCACAGGGTGCGGGTGGAGGCACTGGATGGCAGCTTCCTGCCCTTTTGTGTCCCCCACTTGAGTCATAGGGGGTGGGGGTTCCAGGAAATTGGAGCTGGGAGAGGAAGGGATACCCTAATGCCAGCTTCAAGGACAAAGGGTCACTGCCTCCTTGCTGGGCCTACATCCCCAAGAACCCCAAAGGATGCTGAGATGGGGGTTAGGAACACGAAGATGCCAGGTGGGGTGAAGGAGAGGGTCAAGGAAAGCCTGAGTGACCCTGTGGTTACCAGACCTGAGGGACCTCATCATTCCTGCTACAGAGGCAGTTCTTGAAGCCCCCCCTCTTCTGGCCTGATACCACCGAAGCATCTTTGTGACTTGGTTGCTCCTCCCACCATCCCCCAGGCCTAGCTCCTGCACTGTGGCCCCAGGCCTCCACTGGACACCTGGGCTCCCTTATCAGCACTAGCCCTCATGGCGGAACCCAGGCGTCCGGCCCCCCACCCTGTGGGTCAGCGGGCGTGGAGCCGAGGCTTTAGAGCCTCCCAGCCTGCCTTGTTCCTGTCCCATTGTGTATAGGACAGGGGCGGGGCGAGGGCCAGCACCAGGGAGCCCCCCCTCCCTTCAGCCCCCCTCCCTGCTTCCTAAGGAAAAGGACAGGGCTCTGCTGGACCAGGAGTCAGAGTTGACGTGCAGCCGACATGGGCAACTTGAAGAGCGTCGGCCAGGAGCCTGGGCCGCCCTGTGGCTTGGGGCTGGGACTGGGCCTTGGGCTATGCGGCAAGCAGGGTCCAGCCTCTCATGTACCAGAGCCCAGCCGGGCACCAGCATCCCCACCCCTACCCCCACCGGCACCAGACCACAGGTGAGGGCCTCATGGCTAGGAGCAGGTGGGCAGGAGGGTGGTGTGGAGGCCTGAAGCCCAGGGCTGG
This sequence comes from Aplodontia rufa, assembly GCA_004027875.1. Taxonomy (NCBI): domain Eukaryota; kingdom Metazoa; phylum Chordata; class Mammalia; order Rodentia; family Aplodontiidae; genus Aplodontia; species Aplodontia rufa. Next base: position 17,841 of record PVKS010032040.1, read on the forward strand.
GAAAGGCTGAAGCCTGCCGCTCAGCCAGGGGGGCCAGGTCACCAACACAAAAGGCCAAGGCTATCTATCGGTGTAGACAGGACAGGCAGAAGAGGCCAGATCAAGGTCTGAGGGTGGCAGGTGAAAGTGAGACTTAAAGGGGCCTGCTACAGAATTGGGCCAGGGTTTGAATGCTTCCTGATGCCAAAAACTGTTTGACGTAAAAGTTGCTTAACCTCTCTGAGCCTCCATTTCTATAGAGGGACATGGTAGTACTTGCCCTGTCTAAGTTTCTAGCTCATGGCAAGCCTTCAACAAACAGTGGTGATTGCTTAGCTAGAGGAAATGGGGGCTGGAGAGGGGCATTTAAGGAGAGTGAGGAAGTGGGGTGTCATGGGAGGGGGAGAGCTGAGCTAAGAGACTCAGGCCTCTGGATGGGGGCTGAAAAGACAGAGCTACTGCTAGGCCCTGTCCCTGCTCCAGGCCCCTCCTCAAGACTGCCAGCCCCAATTGGACCCTGCACCCTAGCCCCCAGAAGAGTCCCTGATGGAGCCAAAGTCCCTGGAGAGAGGAAAGACTGGAAGCCCAGTGGGGTGCTAGGCCAGGCAGCTGGTGGCCAGGGGCTGAGGCCCTGCCGCTCAGGCGCACCCCAGCCTGAGTCCCTCCCTTCCTCCCCTGGCTGGCTGGCGGCTCTGGAGGAAGTGATAAGGCCTCTGAGGCTTCCCTTCACACGAGGACCACTGTCAGGAGGGGTGTGAGTGGAAGAAAATCGGCACTGAGGAATCCCTGCGAGGGCTTCCCTCAGCTGGGGCTCGGGCTCCGTCTCCAGCTGGGGCTCGGGCTCCGTCCCTCAGCTGGGGCTCGGGCTCCGTCTCCAGCTGGGGCTCGGGCTCCGTCCCTCAGCTGGGGCTCGGGCTCCGTCTCCAGCTGGGGCTCGGGCTCCGTCCCTCAGCTGGGGCTCGGGCTCCGTCCCTCAGCTGGGCTCATGACAACTTTGGGGCTGGAACCTTGTCCTGGTCCGTTTTCATTGCTCGACTGCAATCCCTGAGGTCTGAAGATTTATAAGGAGGTTCCTGCTTGTGGTTCTGGAGGCCGGGCTTGGTGCAGGCATCGCTCTGCACTCTTTCATGGGGGCACACCTCAGGGGGAGACAGAGCAAGGGGGCCGGAGTGTTCCTTTTACAACAAAGCCACTCCCGCTAGAACTCTCTTATCTATGACTGGATTGATGGTTCATGAGGACAGAACCCCTCCAACCCTATCACCCCCCAAAGACTCCAATACTGCTCTATTGGGCAACAAATTCACAGCACACGGAATTGCTGGGACACATTCAGGCGTCACCTGCAGAAGAGGCAATGTGGGTACTATATAGAGAGCAAGGGCTCAGCCTGGCAGCCCAGGCCCGACTGAGCACCAGGAGGCCAGACACAGAGGACAGGGCAACAGCTCCACCTGTGCACCCGGGGCGCCTGTCTGTAAGCAGGGGCACAGATGCTGCCTGCCTCCTGAGGTTATCGTGAAGGCTGACAGAAAATGTCAGGAGGCAGATGGCCAGCAAGTGACAAACCAACCAAATTAATGGTTCCGTAGGAGGGATCTCCAGGCTACATCTGGGAAGGCCAAAAAGAAATAAACTCCTCCCCCATGATTCTATCCATGGCTCCCAACAGCCCCCCACTAACCAGGCCCCCAGAAGGGCCCAAGTTCCCTCGAGTGAAGAACTGGGAGGTGGGGAGCATCGCCTATGACACCCTCAGTGCCCAGGCTCATCAGGTGAGGAGGGGCCCCGGCCCATCTCTGGGGATTGTGGGTATGAGGACAGTTGTGAAGGCCTGCTCTCAGCTGCAGGCTAGGATAAGGAAACTGCCCTGCTCTGAATTATCCCTGGTCTCCAAGATGTGGTGGGGACTGGGAAGAATCAGAGAAGCTGAGGAGCAGGCAAGGACTTGGGTGACCCTCTGCCCCTAGCCTTTACCCAAGTCCTGACTCAAACCAGTCCAACTCTAAACCAGTCCAACTGCACCCCATTTCCAGCCCCAGCATGGCTTGAACCCACACACACACACCCGGACCCTCCCTCCTTTTGCCCCAAACTCCTGCATCCAGTTCCTGCCAGCCCACAACCAAACTGGCACCCTGACCTGGAGACCTCTGTGCTCCCCCAACCAGGATGGGCCCTGCACCCCAAGGCGCTGCCTGGGCTCCCTTGTATTTCCAAGGAAACTTCAGAGTCGACCCTCCCAGAGCCCTCCACCCTCGGAGCAGCTGCTGGGTCAGGCCAGGGACTTCATCAACCAGTACTACAGCTCCATCAAGAGGTGAGACTTTCCCGACACCACAGCGCCCTAGAAACCTCATATCACCCTCTGGTACTCCACTCCCTCATCCAATCCTCGCACCAAAGCCTGAAGGCCCCGCTTCTTTCCCATGCCCTCTCCTTAGGAGCGGCTCCCAGGCTCACGAGCAGCGGCTTCAGGAAGTAGAGGCTGAGGTGGCAGCCACTGGCACCTACCAGCTCCGGGAGAGTGAGCTGGTATTTGGGGCCAAGCAGGCCTGGCGCAATGCTCCCCGCTGTGTGGGCCGGATCCAGTGGGGAAAGCTGCAGGTGTGGTCAGCGGCCTGTGTCCAGGATGAGCACTTGGGGGGACAGAACGGGGAGGGGAGGGGCGCGGGCAGCTCCTGAGGCTTCCCTAGGGGCGCCAAGCAGTGAGGGGGATCCATACCATTGCCCTAGAGATGAAAGTTAAGGGGACCAGCCCCACCTCGGAGTCCCTGAGGAACCTCAGTCTGATAGCTGAGACCCAGCTAGCTGTGCCTTGGCTGGGGCAGGGATGAAAACTCCAAGCCCATGTAGTGCACAAGGACAGCTAAGCAGGGACACCCTGGGTGGCTGTCAGAGGAACAAAACGAAGCTTCTGGAAAAGCCCCCTAACTGGCTGCTTCTGCCAGGCAGGCCTTGCTGCCCAGCCAGGCCCCTCACCTCACACCTACTGCTCCCTGCTGGTCCCCACAGCTTCAGCTCACACCTTCCCTCACACATGGCTCAGAGCTGGCCTGGGGCCTTGGCATTAAGACAAGCAAGGGACCTACAGGGGAAATGCATCCATGACCTTGGCCTCATTAGCTGTAAGTGACCACCAAAGTAAAACCACATGCTCAGCAAATCCCAAAGCATCTCCAATAAAATGAGAACAATCCTAACAAGTGCCCAACCCCGAATGTTTTCAAAGCTTTAGCTCAACTTTTAACCCAAGTTTCGATAATGGTCCCCACTCCTTGCGGTGCCCCTCCCTTGGCCCCAGGCCAGCCACTGCCAACCCCTGCCCTGTCACTCGTTTCTTCTTACCTCGGACAGGAATGGGACCTCCCAGTCTCTTCCTGGGGCCTCCACTCTGCCAGTCAAAAGGACTCCTCCTAGCATCAGACTGTCAGCCCCAGAGGCCACCTAGTAGTACACCCACCCCCTTCCCAGCATCACTGTGCTCAAGACAGTTAGATGAGTGCCTGGGGTCACCTGCCTTTGCTTGCCCACTGTGGTAAATGGGCAACTCGCTACCCACAACTAGCAGGGCTCTCTGTCAGCTGGGGTCCTTCCTCAAGCATCAGTGTGGCAGCGACTGGGTCCCTCCTCTTGCCATGCAGATAAGAAATCTGCTACTGGAGGGGGTGACACACCCCAAGAAGGAGATCAGACCAGGATATGGAGGGTTTGCTGGGGTACAGGACGGGATCATCGTGTATGCAAATGGTCAGAGAGGAGTGATCAAATGGGCACAGAGTGGTTCTCCTACCCCTGCCTCCTTCCCAGAAAGCCTGGCACTAAGACCCCCTGGGTGGCCCTCAAGTCCCTCCTCTCATCTCCCCTCTCTCCCGCCTTGGTGGGTCCAGGTGTTTGATGCCCGTGACTGTAGGTCTGTGCAGGAAATGTTCACCTACATCTGCAATCACATCAAGTATGCCACCAACAAGGGCAACATTCGGTGAGTGCCCCCTCCCCGCTGCGCCAGCCCCCAGCCCGCCTCCCAGCAGTGAGGGAGGGGCTCTGACATCTCTCCTCCCCACATCAGCTCGGCCATCACAGTGTTTCCCCAGCGCTGCCCAGGGCGCGGCGACTTCCGAATCTGGAACAGCCAGCTAGTGCGCTATGCCGGTTACAGGCAGCAGGATGGCTCTGTGCGGGGCGACCCCGCCAACGTGGAGATCACCGAGGTGAGCAGTGAAGCAAGAAGGGGAAAGCCAGCAGGAGGAGGCTTTGTGGGACCCAGCCAGAGAGGGTCAAAGAGCAGGAAGAGTTCTCTCCTTGAGAAAAAAGATGGGATATGATAAAAAAGAGAGTCCGGGGCCAGGCAAGGAGGTCCAGGCAAGGAGAAAGCCCGAAGTGAAGGAAGGGAGACACTGATGCAGAGGACCCCGACTGCCCACTCCACACAGCTCTGCATCCAGCATGGCTGGACCCCAGGAAACAGTCGCTTCGACGTGCTACCCCTGCTGCTCCAGGCCCCCGACGAGCCCCCAGAACTCTTCACTCTGTCCCCCGAGCTGGTCCTGGAGGTGCCCCTGGAGCACCCCACGTGAGCATGAGGCATGGGGTGGGGTGGTGAGGCTGCAGGGAGCACCTGCCAAAGGCTCCACAGGGGCTGATCCAAGCCGGACTCCCCCAGGCTGGAGTGGTTTGCAGCCCTGGGCCTGCGCTGGTACGCCCTCCCTGCCGTGTCCAACATGCTGCTGGAGATCGGAGGCCTGGAGTTCCCAGCAGCCCCTTTCAGTGGCTGGTACATGAGCTCTGAGATCGGCATGAGGAATCTGTGTGACCCTCACCGCTACAACATCCTGGAGGTGAGGGGCCCCTGTGGGGAAGGGGTGTGGAGCTGTATACTCCACCCTCTCAGAACACCAGCCACGGGAGAATCTGACTCCATCAGGTTCAAGGACAAGGGCTCTAGAAGCACTAAGGAGGGGGCAAAGGGGCATGTGTGTGGGTGTGTGTGTGTGTGTGTGTGTTTCCAGAGCTAGAATCTACAGTTCTACAGCTTTCATCAGATTTTCTCAAAAGGGCTTTAACTCAAAAAAAGATTAAGACCCATTTCTTTTTTTTTCTTTTTTTTTT
>PVKS010032041.1:0-22931 GCA_004027875.1 Aplodontia rufa
CTTGCCTTTCTTCTGGGTCCTATATTGTTCCTAAAAACCCCAAATACAGTGACATAATTCTTATACCTATGAAGAACATTTTGTATATATTTGGCCATAGCATATACAGTGATTTATAACTGCTTGGAATGTACCTTGCTTTGTCTCAGTTCCAATGTTTTCCCTTCTCCTCCCTTCCTACCATCCCTTATTATTCTTCAAAATATTTGACAATGGGATTAAACATTTATGTATTTGTACAAGTATGCAGCATAGCTTGCTCAAATATTTTATGAATTATCTGCAACTGTATCTCATAAATGTTAACATTTGGCATCTTTGTTCTATGGATCTAATACATGAGTTTGTCAACTTTACTCTGAAGCCTGGGTTTAGATCCAGCCTCCACAAATGAGGGAAAACTTTCAGCCATTGGTTCTCTGTATCTGACTAACTTTGCTCAGCATGATTTCTTCCAATGTCATCCATTTACCTTCAATAGATGCAATATCATTATTTCTAATAGCCGAGTAAAGCTCCATTGTATATATATACCAGAACTTTTGGATCCATTCTTCCAGTGAGGGCATCTGGATTGGTTCCATAATTTAGCTATTGTAAATTGAGTTGCTATGAACATGGATTTTGTGGTGTCACTGTAATGTGCTGATTCTAACTCCTCTGGGAAAATACCCACAATAGAGATAGCTGGATCTTATTGTGGATCCAACCCTAACTTTTTGAGTCTCCACACTGCTTTCCAGAGTGGCTGAACCAGTCTGCAATTCCATCAACAGTGTGCTAGTGTTCCTATCTTCCCAACCCCTCCAGCATTTGTTATTTGTATTCTTCATCTTTGCCAGTCTGACTGAAGTGAGGTGAAATCTTCATGCAGTTTTGATTTGCATTTCTCTGATTTCCAGTGATTTAGAATGCTTTCTTCATGCATTCATTGGCTTGCTCAGTGTCCTCTGTTGAGAAGTTTCTGTTTAGCTCTCTGGTCCATTTATTGGTTGTATTGTTTTTGTTTTTGTTTTTGAGTTTTCTGAGTTCTTTGTAAATTTTGGATATTAGTCCCCTGTCAGATGAATCCCAGGCAATGATTCTCTTCCATTCTGTAGGTTGTTTCTTGACTGTTTTGACTATTTCCTTGGCTGTACAGAAAGTTTTTATTTTAATGGTACCCCACTCATTGATTTTTTACAGTAATTCTTTCACTTTAGGATTCTTGTTGAGGAAGTCGTTGCCAACTCCCATATGTTGGAGTGTTGGTCCTAATTTTTCTTCTAGCAGTTGTATGGTAGCTGGTTTAATTCATAATTTCTTGATCCATTTAGATTTGATTTTTGTGCATGGTGAGAGATATGGATCTAATTTCAGTTTTCTGCAAGTGGATGTCCAGTTTGTCCAGCAACATTTGTTGAATAGGCTGTCTCTCCTCCATGTTATATTTTGACTCCCTTTGTCAAAGATCAGATGTTTAAACATTTGTGGGTTTGTCTCAGAGTCTTCTATTCTATGCCATTGTTCTTCATTCCTATTTTGATACCAGTACCATGCTGTTTTTAATACTATAGCTCTATAGTATAATTTTAGATACAGTATTGCAAAACCACCTGTTACATCATTCTTGCTTGGTAATGTTTTGGCTTTTCTGGGTTTCTTGTTGTTCCATATGATTTTGAGAATTGCTTTTTCTATATGTAAAAAGAATGACATTGGAATCTTGATGGGGATTGGATTGAATTTGTACAGTGTTTTTGGCAGAATGGCCATTTTAAAGTATATTAATTGTGTCTAACCAAGAGCACAGAACACTTTTCCATTTTCTCAGGTCTTCTGCAACTTCTGTTTGCAATGTTTGATAATTTTCCTTGTTAGAGGTCTTTAACTTCTCTTGTTAGATTAATTCCCAAGTATTTTATACTTTTAGAGGATCTTGTGAGCTGGATCTATTTCCTAACTTCTTCTTCTGCCTTGATATCACTGGCATATAGGAAAGCTATTGATTTATGGATGCTCATCTTGTAGCCTACTCCTTTGCCAAATCTATTTATTAGCTCTAGCAGTTTTCTGGTGGATTTTTTTTGATCTTCCAGATATAGGATCATGTCATTAGCAAAAAGGATAGTTTGACGTCCTCCCTTCCTATTCTTATCCCTTTGTTTTCTTCCTCTTGCCTGATTGCTCCAGCCAGGGTCTCGCGGACTATACTGAATAAAAGTAGTGAAAGCAGGCAGCCTTGTCTTATTCCCGAGTTTAGCAGAAAAGCTTTCAACGTTTCTCCATTTCATATTATATTTGCTGAGCTTTTGACATATATGGCCTTTACAAAGTTAAGATAAGTTCCTTTGATCCCTATTTTCTCTAGAGTTTTGAGCATAAATGGGTACTGGATTTTATTGAAGGCCTTTTCTGCATCTATTGAGATGAATAGATGGTTTTTGTCTTTAATTCTGTTTAAGTGATGAATCACATTTATTGATTTGTGTATGTTGAACCAGCCTTGCATACCAGGAATGAAGCCCACTTGATCATGATGAATTGTATTCTTGATGTGTTTTTTAGTGCAGTTTGCAAGAATCTTATTAAGGATTTTTGCATTGATATTCATGAGGGATATTTTTCCATTTTTTTTTTCGATGTGTTTGTTGGGCTTTGGTATCAGAGTTATGAGTGCTTTACAAAAAGTATTCTGGAGAGTTCCCTCTTTTTCAGTTTCTTGGAACAGCTTAATAAGGAGAGCTGTTAACTCTTCTTTAAAGGTGTGGTAAAACTCCACAGAGAATCCATCAGGTCCTGGGCTTTTCTTATTTGGAAGGCTTTTGATTGCTGTATGGATTTTGGTGCTTGTTATTGGGCTGTTTAGGATTTCAATGTCATCCTGTGTCAATTTGGGGATGTTGTATGTGTCTAGAAATTTGTCCATGTCATCTAGATTATCTAATTTAGAGGAGTATAGTTTTTCAAAATATGTTCTGATAATCTGTTTGATTTAAAGGGGGTCAGTGGTGATCACTCCCTTTTCGTTGGTGTTTTTGTTGATTTGCTTTGATTCTCTTCTTTTAGTTAGATTAGCTAGGGGGTCTCTCAATTTTATTTATTTTTTCAAAGAACCAGCTCTTTGTTTCATCAATTCTTTTTATTGTTTTTTTGTTCTCAATTTAATTGATGCCAACTTTGATCTTAAGTCTTTCCTGTCTTCTGCTGGTTTGGGGGTTAGACTGTTCTTCCTTTTATAGAGATCTGATTTGGAGCATAAGCTTATTTGTTAAGGATCTCTCCTGATTCTTAATGTGGACACTGAGTGTCCCTCTTATGAATGCTTCCATGCTGGCCCAGAGGTTTCGATATGTTGTATCTTCATTCTCATTCTCTTCCAAGAATTCCTTAATTACTGTTCTCATGTTTCCTTAGATCCATTCTTTATTTAATGATGTGTTACTCAATCTCCACATATATGTGTGTTTTGTGCCATGGGTTTTGCTATTAATTATTAGGGTCATGGCATCATGGTCTGATAGGGTACACAGAATAATATCTACTTTTTATATTTGCTGAGATTTCCTTTGTGAACTACAATATGATCTATTTTGCAGAAGGATCCTTTTGCTGCTGAGAAGAAGTATACTCTGCCAATTTGGGGTGAAATATTCTGTAGATGTCTGTTAAGTCTTTTTGATTTACAGTGTTGTTAAGACTGGAGATGTCTTTATTGATTTTTTGCTTGGATGATCTATTTATTGGTGATAGAGGAGTGGTGAATTCTCCCAGTACTATTGTGTTGAGGTCCACAAGTAGTTTTATATCTTGGAGTAATTTTTCCAGATACTTGGGGGCATTGGTGTTTGGAGAGTATATATTTACTATGGTTATTCCTTCCTGTTGGATTGTTCCCTTTACTAGGATGTAGTGGCCTTCTTTATTTCTTTTGATTAATTTATATTTGAAATCAATTTTGTTAAATATAAGAATTGCAACTCCAGCATGCTTTCCTGGTCTGTATGCCTGGTTGATTTTTTTTTCCCATCCTTTCACACTTAATCTGTGGGCATCATTGGCTCAAATGTGGGTTTCCTGTAAGTAGCATATTTTCCGATTTTGTTTTTTGATCCAATCTGCTAGTCTGTGTCTTTTGATTGGAGCATTGAGACCATTCACATTCAGTGTTAGAATTGTGATGTGGTTATGGTTGATATTCATTGTATTTTATTACTAAATTCTGTGCTGTTTTAGTTGTCTATTGATAGCATGTACCTTTATTTAATTTCCTCTCTTTGTGGGTTTGGAGGAATATTAGTTTGTTCTTCTATCTGGAGTTCATCTTTGAGAATTCTTTGTAATGCTGTGTTTCTGTTCACAAATGCTCTAAGTTTGTTCTTATCATGAAAAGTTCTTATTTCCCCCTCAAATTTGAAGCTGAGTTTTGCTGGGTATAGTATTCTTGGGTGCATGTTGTGTTCATTAGGAATTCAAAGACCTCTTTCCATGATCTTCTCGCTTCCAGAGTATGAACTGAAAAGTCAGATGGGATTCTGATTGGTTTGCTTCTGAATGTGATTTGGTTTTTCGCCCTTGCTGCTTTCAATATTCTTTCTTTGTTTTTCCTGTTGTACATTTTGGATATTATGTGTCTTGGTGAGCTTCTCATTTGATTGGGCCTATTGGGTGTCCTAAAAGCTTCCTGGATGAGTATATCTGACTCTATTTTTCTACAGGCAAAATTTTCTTTAGCAATTTCCTTGAGAATGTTCCTTATCCCATTTGTTTGTGTTTCAATTTCTTCTTGTATCCCAATTACTCTTAGATTGTTTCTTCTCATTTCATCCCAGACATTTTGAAAATTCTGTTCATGTTCTGTTTGTTTTTCTTTTCTGTCATCTGTGTGCTTTAGCTTGCTCAACCTGTCCTCATTGTCAGAAGTTCTTTCTTCAAAAGCTGAGGTTCTGTTTTCTATAGAAGTTAGTCTATTACTAAATTCTTCCATGGTTCCTCTCATGTCCTTGGCTGCAGATTTTAGCTCTGTTACTTCCTTTTTGAGTATGTCTATATCTTTGATATTAGAGTTTTTCATCTCTTGAGTTTTCTCACTTAGTCCCTTCATTTTATCTTCTTTTAGCTCATTGTTCCTTTTAGTAATTAGATTATTGATAACATTTTCAAGGTTTTCATCTTGACCCCTATCTGTGGCATGTTTTTTGGGGAAGTTTTGGGTTTGAGGTGAACCTCTTCTTATTTGATTCTTCATTTTGAAGAGCTTCTTGTGGATCTCTGAACTGAGATTTCCTGATGGGAAAGTAGGCAGTTCCTCAGGTAGTCTTTCCTTGCAAGTCAAATGGTCAGATGAGCCACCAACTCTTTGATGATTACCTTCTTCCAGATGGTTTTTCTGCCTGGGTCTTCATGTTGCTTTACCATTTTTTTCCAGGCTCAAGGTTGCAAACTGAAACCTACCAAAATGTAGACCTGCTTTCCAGTGGGACTCAAACAGGCCCCAACAGGAACATGGGGCATCAGATAGGCTGGGCTGCTCCAGGCAGGAAACCTCCTCTGGTGGGTCCTAAGCTGGGATGCTCTGGATTGGGGTCCTACCGGTTGGGTCCTGACTGCCTTCCAGAGGGGGACTCAAATAGGTCCCAAAAGGAACACAGGGTGTCAGGTACGCAGGGCTGCTCCAGGCAGGGAACATCTCCTGGTTGGTCCTGAGCAGGGCTGCTCTGGACTGGGGTCCAACTGGTGGTGTCCTGAGTGACTTCCTATTGATACTAATGATTCCAAAAACATCCTTCTTTTGTCTGCCAAGAGCATGTGTGCAGGCAAACAAAACAAGATCATGTTTACCAATGATGAAAAAGGTTCTACAAAGGGGACTTAATATATTAAGACTCCAAGTGTTGGCACCTTAAACGTATATTAAAAATAAATGTAACTTGTGTTAAATCCAGATAAAATGTAATGATTTACAACCTAATACTTTGTTTAGAGATATAGTGGGAAGGGGAAGGGTGGGATAAGGGAGGGTAATTGGGGGGGCACTCCTGGGGGTAATTGTAATATCCAGAATCTATACACATTTTATATTATTTTGTTAATAACTTGTATGGCTGTTCAAAAAATAAATAAATAAATAAATAAATGTAACAGGGCTGGAATGGTGGCTCAGTGGTAGAGTGCTTGCCTGGCATGTGTGAAGACCCATATTGAACCCCAGGATTGCATCTACAACTAAGAGGATGAAAAACAAAAACCAGATGAAAAAATAATTTAAATTTATATTCTCTCTTTATTAAAAAAAAAGTCATAGAGTCAAAATATTTTCTAAGAACCATCTTTAGTTTTAGGCTATCAACATTCAAGACATTATAAAGTAAAAAGTTTTAATATTAGAAAAATTATGCAGATAGTAGAAAGCTCCTTAAAATTGCTGATGGAATAAGGAACTGACTAAGAACCAGAATTTTATGATTTTTCCAAGAATTAAAGAATTCAGATATCATGTGCAAAAGAGACCAATGTAGAAGGCAAAATAGCCAATGTTGCTCAAGTTGAACATTTATACCTAAATGAGATATTTGGGATAATTATTATGGTAATTACATAATTGAATAAAAGCATCACAAAGCAAAACATTCATAATTTATTTACTTTGAAGAGGAAGGATGCAAATGTATATTTTTTTGCTAACTTCTTGAAAATCATACACTCTATTACCACACATTACCACAGGGACACATTACCACACTCTATTAAAACTAAGCAATGTTAACACAACTAATGTATTAATATTCATTTATGTTTAGCATGATTAAACTCTTCATACAACTCATAATTTTAGGAGATATAATACTGACATTGCCCTGTGAAAAAGATAAATAACTGATTATGTATCATCACACTTCAAAATTTCAAGTTTATTTTTCATTAATTATATGCTTATTATTGGAAAAGAATAAAAATTTAATTAAATTTTAATTAAATTTTAGTATAGTCAAAAGGATTTTTAAAAAATTCTAACCTGTTATAAATATTGACTCTACCAAAGGCCCCAGGGACTTTATCGTCTTCTGTACTTTAAGGGTAAAACAAAATGAAGCAAAAACCTAAGCAATTAAAAATAACATTAAAAATATACATTAATGTTATTAATGCTCCAAGATATTGTAAGTTATACAACCAAAATATAAGCCTACACTGTCTGGAATTGTCTCCTTTCTGTAATGTCAAACTCATGTCAATAACTGACACTAGGTACCCTTCAAATTGAATATATAACTCTGAGTCTTGCCAAACAGATGGAAAATTTTCTAAAAAAAGATATCAAAATAGCAACAACATTTATAAGAGAAATTGAATTCCTGAAGGTAATCTAATTCAAAGTAAAGGTAATTTTTCAAACTTACTGGTGAGCCTCCAGATTGAAATTTTAGCTATTAATCCATGAAAATATATCAATTTGACACCGTTATGAGGACACTAAACCTTTCAGTTTATGGTATTCATTCAATATTTCAATAATTCTTACAAATATCTTGAGAGCTTCTACTGAAGGTTATGACAGAGTAACCTAATTGGACAGAATTCAACACCTGTTTTTGATGAATGGTTTCAGTAAACTAGCAATGGAAAGAAACATCTCTGTACTGACGAAGTCATTTATGAAAATTTTTCCTACAAAAATTATTACAAAACACACTGCTTCATTCCTTAGACTGAGAACAATGCAAAGTTTGCTTTCATCACTTTTAGGAATTTATGATTCAGTGTTTTACTTGTCTTGGTCAATATACTAAGGAAAGGAAAAGAAAGCAGACTACAGATTTGGAAGAAATGAAGCTATTATTTATAAATGGCAAAATTCTGGCATAGAAATTATCAGTGCATCTTTAAAAACTTCAATAAATAAATTTTCCAATGTTTGTAATACAAAGTAAAAAAATAAATGAGACAAATTTTAATAGAAAATTCACAAATGAACTGATCAATGGTCATAGAAAAACTATATTCATTAGTTTTAGATTTTCCCCCTTTTTTCAGATAAGTCCATATTAATGTCTACAGATACATTTAAAATTTTGTAAAAAGAATTATCAAATTGTACCAGAACACTTTTCCTCCATTATCAATTTTTTCTTTTTTTTCTTGCTTAGATTTACTTACAAAGATAGTATTTCAGTTCTTCAAATTCTTTCAAATTCAGAAAAATAAAATTGTCCTGTTACTTGTCATATTTTTCCATCACCTAAGCATGTGATCATTTTATCATAAACATGATAATTTAAATTGCCAGCCTGTTTCTAAGTTATCAAATTCATATCATGGGTGAAAATCCTCAATATTTGCTACAAACTATTTCACACCCTCAGTACTCTGCCACCAACTATCAATTTAATTGAGAGGTCCATGGTATAAGTGGCAAGGGACTGGAAACGACAATATGTGAGAACATATGGTAATACTTACACAAATGAATTACAGTCTACACACAGTTCCCTCAGAGAACAGTGACATGCTTGGCTTGCTCTTTGCAGTTAGTCTGCCTGAAGATGGAGTATGATATGAACTTAGTAACTTAATGGTGGAAGAAAAATCTATAAAACCCATATGGATAATCTTGCTGAATTCATTGCACTTTCTATTTGGAAACCTCATGTCTGCATAACCAGCTACTCCAACATATTTTCTGATAAAGCTAAAAATCAAGAAATTTAATTCATAGAAATTCATCATGAAGTTGGAAGGCATAGAGTTTCTTAAAAAGTGATAAAAGGAATAAGAAGTCACCTGAAAAATAAAGATCTAAGCAAGTTTTTGTACGGAGTGAGGTCTAGAGTTCATGACGACCATCAGAATTCCTATTCTATTCTGTAAACAAAATGTAGCAGAGGCTGTTTCTGGTCTGCCCCTGTCTCTGACACACTCATCCTGGCACCTGTGCATTTCAGAGTCAGAGTAGATCTCTGCTGGTGAGTTTTCCTTCACTGCAGGAGCAGGCTGGCTCAGGGAAGGGAAGTGAGAATTGCTTTAGAGTCAATGCTCCTGGAAATAGTTATCAAGCTGTAATCAATTAGGATTTGGCATTTGAAAGCGTAACTCCCTTTTCTTTCATGGGACTAATTCAGAGTAATGGTGTCTACAGTGTTTCTCAGAGTCCCCTGTGCAATCAGGGTACTCCTTTGCCCACAGTGAATATCTTTCTTGATAATGTGCTCTTTATTGGTTTCCTTTCTCTTTGTCTCACTTCCTCATTTCCTAGCAGTGTTTACTGAAATTTATTCTTAATTAACTAATCACACTGAAATCCTTGTTTTAGTGACTGCTTTTGCAGGAAGACAAAAAGAGGAGGGAAAAGCACAATTAAAAACAGAAAAGGATCTTAAACCCTGTACATACTTTTTTTTGTAAATGAAATGTTTTAAAATTACAAACAAGATTTATAGAAAGTCTGTTGGATAATTAGATGCCCCTGAGTCTAAACACACCACCAGTATTCCATGAGAAATACAATCGAAGGGGAGACATTTTAAGCAAAATTTATGCCATTCCAAAATTTAGGAAAAAGGGATGATCTTTCTAATTTTATGTCTTCCCTATAATACAGTTAACCTCCTAGTAAAATAGTCCTGCTCTTTTTTTTTTTTTAATAAAGAGAGAGGGATAGTGAGAGAGACAGAGAAAGAGAGAAACAACTTTATTTATTTAGTTTTTCACATGGCTTTCATTGCTCCAACACTCAGTTGTGCACATGGTGCTGGGGCCTGAACCCGGGTCCTCGTGCTTGCCAGGCAAGCGCCCGAAACCGCTGAGCCACCAGTCCTGCTCTTTTTAAAGTCAAAGTCTAGGAGTTACTTTTCACTGAAATTTCTCTAAATATGAATGATTGGTTTTCTTACTCTTCGCCTTGTTTTCTTTATGTAGCCTGATCATTGAACAGGCTTTTCGGTCTGTGTTCTCTTTTTGCTTCCCCTGTGGTGTGAGGGGTAATCCACCAGCCACCTGTTATAGGTTGGATGTAGAATATCCTAAAGGTTCATGTGTTGAAGGCTTAGTACCCCCAGCAGTGCATTAATGTTCAGAGGTGGGGCTTTTTGGAAGGAATAGGATCTTGAAGGCTTTGAACTTATTAGTGAATTAACAATTTGATAACATTATTGGGAAATAATGGAAGATGTAGGAGGTAGGAACTAGTTGAAGGAGTGGGTCCCTGGGAACATGCCCTTGAAGTTTATATTTTCCCTTTATCTACCTACCTATCATCTATCATCCATCTATATTGCTATCTATCATTTATCACCTATATTTTTTCTGCTTCCTGACTGCCATGACCTGAGAATCTTTCCTCTGTCATGTGCTTCTTCAAGGCGTTCTGAATCACCTCAATCCCCAGGCTATGAAGGCAGCCAATCATGAACCAATACTTCTGAAACATGAGGCAAAATAAATCTTTCCAACTCTAAGTTGTGAAACATGAGGTCTTTTGGTTACACTGATGCAAAGCTAACACACTACGCTTTCACCATTCTCCCAACCTCCTGCCCATTCCTCCCAACTCCATCTCAGTGGAGGTCAGTCAAGATTAAGGGTCCAGCAGGACAACTCCTCAGGCTTGAGGGTCAAATGCACTTTTATTCCATTTCCTAGGCTCCATTTCTTTTGTCATCAATTAGATGAGACTTGCAATTGCTTTTAGTTATAAAATGATACCATCTAAGATTTTAAGTGTAGGGCCGTAGAAGGTCCATAATTATAGAAAATAGACCACATAGTGCAATTTAATTTCACAAAGTTTTGCAATGTAATTTGGAGTTAAAAGCACAGCTAGCAATTATATTTTCAGTTTTGCCCCTTGTCTTTTTGTTGTTGTTATGTTGGAGAATAAAAAAATAAGGGAGATGGGAGGTTCAGGATCAACTATAGAGTACTTGCTTGCTTGCCTGAGGAATAAAAAAGAAATAGAAACAGGGAAAGAATTCTCTCAAGACAAAGGTATGTGGGCAAGAGGGCGAAAGAGCAAAAGGGCAAGGAGTAGAGATGTTGAGGAGTTCTGGAAAGAAACATTCTACACTTTATTTTCTCTCTAAGCTCCTCCATGGAAAGTAAAAATCTACTACATATGTTTCTGGGACTAAAAAGAGAAACAGAAACTATTACAAGACTTTCTAAAGAATGGTGTATACTATAATCTAAAATTAATAGGACTCTAACCTCATTGAAATTACCACGATAAATGGGAAAAAAATATTTTCTATCTCTAAGAATAATACAGAAGAGAGAAAAAACAACCTCTGGATCTGCAGAGGACAGAACATGGAACATTTCATTAGGGACCAAACATGAGTATAAATATTTCACTGGATATTTGATTCATTTACTCATGAAATATTAATTAACTAGTATGCACCAATGCTATTCTGTATGATAGGTAGAGAGCATTAAATAAAGTATAAAACATTATATACTATGCTTTATTGGAAACAAAGCAAGGAAGGAGAATAGGGAACTCTGGGTCAGGTTGGGCAGTACTGTGTTATGTAAGGTGGTCAAGGAATGTCTCAATGGGAAAGGTAACTTTGAGAAAAGATGTAAAGAAAATGTGAAGCTACAGGTAAAGAACAGAGTAAAATTACCTGCAAAGTCATGAAGGAAACCTGTTGGGATGCTCTGTGTTCAACAAGTCAGCTAGAGTGGGTAGCTGAGGGGAGGGGAATAAAAGTCATTAAAAAATTTTTGCATTATTCTTTGTGTTAGAAAAGACATCATTAGAACCATCAAATCCAAAAAGTAAATCCTACAGAAGATTCTTGCCCTTAGTTTAATAAATGGAGGCCTGGAGTGATTGCTCAGCAGTTATAGCAGTTGCTTGGCATATGCAAGGACACAGGTTTGAACCCCAGCACCATGTATACAACAAAGTGTCATAGCAACGAAAGCCACATGAAAAAAAATATATGTAAGAAAAAATGGAATCAGGGTCAAAAGTTAGTCAGTTATTGCAACAATTAAAATGTGAGAAGACAAAGACTTGGATCAAACAGTAATAGTAAGATAGTAAGGACTAATGTATGAGAGAGTTCTGGATATATTTGGAAAGAGAGTCTACATGATTTTACGACTTATTCTATGTAGATGTAAATAAGAGTGAAAGATGATGCCATCCGTTTTGGCCTGAGCAATTGAAAAGGGTTTTCATATTTGAGATGAGGAAGTCAATGGGTAGGGCAGGTGAACTTGTAGATAAGAACAGGAGTAGGCTGTTGACATCCCATTGTTGGTAGGGAAGTGTTAGTAATGGGAGAACTTCTCTTGCCCCTTTACTATAATAATTACCTCACACCATGATTCTAAATTAATTTGAGAAGGACTGAGTTAGAAATAGGTTGATGTGGTGAGGGAAAAGGAGTTATATAGAGTTGAAATGAAAATAATGCAGTAGAGCAGTGTTTATTAACAATATTCTTACTGGGGTGGCTGACTGAACAATTTGATAAGGTTACTAATGACCATAAAAATCATCAGCCCAATGGGCAGGACATAGTTTACTTACTTTACTTGATTATTCAGCAAAGTTTGACAAGGTTAAGTGTGCCTCTTTCTGAAATGTTTTTTTTTGTTGCTGTGAACTTAAGTTCTCCCAAATTTGGACCATTCCTTTGATGTTATAATACAAGCTTACAACACTGCTTTTGGACCATTAACTGAAGAAATCTGTCAAGTATTAGGCATATTTTATTTTCAGAAAGAGCCCTTTCATTAACTATCTTATTCACCTCAGTAGCTTCTGTCAGTAGTATAGCTTGTTCATTGTCTAAATTAAATCTATAAACTTTATTTCTCATTTGGGGCCAAACTAGCATTTGAGCCAATTGGAATGGGCATCTCAAGCAAATTTTTGGCCCAACTTATCTTTTTTTCCTCTCATAGAAGTCCTTACAGGACATTGCTGAGTTAAAACTTGTATGTTAAGGCTTTTCATGACTGTTATTAAAGTCCCTCCAATGTGTTATATCACTTTTTACACTTTCACCAGGAATGTATTAGATGAGATTTGTTTGTAGGCTTTCTAACCCAGAATGTTATCATAATTTGTTCAATTAAATGTGTGCTAAATTTTATCTTTGTTAGAAACTTGCACTATAATTTTATGGGTTACTTGTTTTAATGTCTTTTTTCTATTGAATATTTATATTTTCTGACTTAAATTGAGAAGTACATTTTCCTTTGATTAAATAATTTCTTGCATTGACCTAGGAATGAAAATAGCTATATTTAGACTTATCCTTTAAATTTAGAATGATTGTTTTAGTCAGATTTTTCACTTCTGTGACTAAAAGACCAGACGAGAACAATTTTAGGAGGAAAGGTTCATTTAGGGACTCACCATTTCAGAGGTCTTAGTATATGGAAGGCTGGGTCCATTCCTCAGGGCTCAAGGTGAGGCTGAACATCATGGCAGAGGAGTGTGGCAGAGGGAAGCAGCTCAAGGCATGACTATAGGAAGCAGAGAGAGATAGTCTATGCCAGATACAAAATACATACCCCAAAGGCACGACCCTAACAACTCACCTCTTCCAGCCGCAATCTACCTGCCTTCAGTTGCCAGCTAATCCCGGGGTCAGGGGATTAACTCATTGATTGGGTTAAGGCTCTCTAACCCAATCATTTTACCTCTGAGTCTTCTCACATTGTCACACACAAGCTTTTGAGGACAACTCACATCTAAACCATATCAATGACTATAGAATACTAGACATACTTGACTCAATGAGAGAGACCCTTCAGAGAAAACTGGATGGAAGGGGAAGTCATGAGATAAAGAGATATTCTGCTTGCTTATTGGAACTCATTTATGTGGGCACTTGAGGATAAATGACATTTTCTGTTTACTTGAACTTATTTTTTAATGGTAAACAAAACACATAAAAACAAATTTGACACTACTAAGTTGAAGTTGTTTCATATAATAGTCACACATATGATGATTATGTATTTTTTATATTTGCTATAAAATAATTTCTCTTCTGGGGTTTTTACTTTAGTATCTAATTCTGTGAAGTAATTTAAAGTACCTTTTAATGGTGTAGGTTATTTTTGCTCTTCATAATTTTCAGAGTTGTATTTAATAGGATAAATTGCTTCTTTGTAGATAGAACTCTTTTGTGCTTTACAAATTTTCTCATTATCCAAACTATGCCAGAAATGTCCTTTACACTGTTTCAATTATTTATGAAAATAATAATGTGATTCTGATTTTTTTTTATAAAACTTCTCTAGTCTTAATTAAATCTCTTCCATGAAGAGATTGTTTAGAACTACAAGCAATTTCTGGACATTGGAAAAGACAGAAACTTGTTATATATTTATAAATTGGGAAATAGTGCTTGGGAGTAAATAACCTTGTTCTTTTACTAGTTTATATTCCCGAGACAATGTGATGAAATGCTGCATTTCATAATTGGCTCTTGAAAAACTACGGATGTTAAGTTTTCAAAATACCAGAAAATAATAACTAATATATTATTTTTCAGAATGTAATTTTTACACCTACTTTACTTTTATTTATTAAATGAAAACCAAATGGTGACTTCAGATATTGCCCTTGTTATTCTGAATTACATTATTGTTTAATGTCAATTTATAGAAACATGAGTTTCTTATATCTGTAAATGAATATAGTTTATGAATTCTATTCTTTTCCAATGATAAGCTAGACATTGGGTAATGCAACAGTATTATTCAAATCTTAACACAGAATTTAGCTTCTAAATGATAGTTTATTAATAGATATTTTTGTATAATGCCTGGTGCATTATACTTTATAAGTCCTATATAAATATTTGTGCAAAGAAATAAGGAAATGAATGGAGGAAAGGAAATATAGTAGACATCATCCCATTTTCTCCTCTCAACAATTCAACATCATGTATCTACTTCGTACCTCTACAGACTTGTCTATCATTGATATTTCATATGAAGAAACTTTTATAACATGGGACTTTTTTGTGCCCAGATTCTTTCTCTTACCATGATGCTTCCAAGTTTTATCCATTTTTTTGGTTTTGCCTGTTTCAATCCCTTTTTGTGATTGAATAATATTTCATCAAATTTTATGCAACATAATGCTTATCCATTCATCAAATGATGATCAGTTGGGTTGTTCCCATTCTGGGGATGTTATGAGAATGTAATAAATCTTAATTTCCAAGATTTTGTGTGAGAAGTGCTTTCAATTCTCTTTGTTATATACATAAGAATAGAATTGCTGGTTATGTGCTAATTTTTATATTAAAATGTTTGCAGAATTTTCCAAAGTGGTACACCATTTGGTTTCCACTAGTTTGAGGTTTCCACTTTCTTCACATTTTGCAACACTTGTTATTGCTTTTTTTAAGAAAGCTTTAACCATTCTAGTTGTAGTGCAAAAGTCACATTATGGTTTTAACTCACATTTCCCTAATAATTACTGATGGTGAGCATTTTTTTTCCCTTAAATTTGTAATCACATGGAGACACTCTGGATACCAAAATGGGTTACAGTCTGGGTTCTCTTTAAACAAAAACAACAAGAAAACAGAACCAATAATATATGTGCGTGACATGATATGATGTGCTGTGATGTGATGTGCTTGTGTGTGTTGGGAGGAAGGTGTCTAATATAATGCATATTCTCACATACTTATGAAGGCAGAGCATTTCCTACATAATCAGAAATCTAGAGAAAAGCTGATGTCATAATCTCGATTTTATTCCAAAGGCTTGAGAACTAAGTGAGCAGTTGGTAACTTCCAGTTGGAGTCTGAGTCTGAATTCAGGAAAAAACAAAGTTCCAGCTTAAAGGCAGACATAAGTGTGAATTCTCTCTTCCATTATAGGACTTTTGTTTTACTCAGGCCTTAAACTGTTTGAATAAGAACATGTTGAGCATCTTTTTATGTGCTTATTTGTAAATTGTCAACCCTTACTAGGGAAATGTTTATTTCATACCCTTTGATCAGTTTTTAAATTGAGCTGTCTTTTTATTATTCAGTTGCAAGCGTTTTAAAAATATGTTCTGCTAATATGCTAATTTAAGGCCCTAATACCTTATCAGATATATGACTTTTACAGATCCTTATTCTATTCTGTGGTTGATGTTTTCATTTTCTTGGTGTCTTACTTTGAAGCACAAAAGTTCAAAAATCAGCTGTAGTCTACTTAACTATGTTTTTATTTATCCACTTGCGCTTTTGGTCACATCTAAGAAATAGCTGCCATATCTAAATATATAAAAATATGATCCCATGTTTTCTTCTAAGAATATTAGAGTATTAGCTTTACATTTCCATTTTTGAACCATTTAAGTTAATATTTGTGTATTTGTGGTACTGGGGACACAACTCAGGCCTTGCACACACCAGGCATACACTGTACTGCTGAACTACACCCGTAGCCCTTTGAATTAATTTCTGTATTTAAGTATTTTATATTCAATGTTTTTGCCTAAGATGTCTATTTTTATAAGAACTAATTGTTAAATTTTTTTTTCTCCAAATTAACTTGACTGTCAAAGAACATATGATCATAGAAATGAATGCTGATTTTATTTTCAGACAGTCAGTGCCATTGATCTACATCTCTATCTTTGTGACATTACCAAATATGCTTGATTATTGTATCTTTGTGGTAAGTTTTGAAAAAGGAAGTATAAAGCTTCTAACTCTGTTACTCCTGAGATTGTTTTGACCATTCTAGTTGCTTTGCATTTTGTTATGATTTAGATATTAGGTATCCCTCTACTCCCATCCCTCACACAAAGCTCATGTGTGAGACAATATAAGAAAGGCGAGAGCTAAAATGATTGGGTGATGAGTGCTTTAACCTAACTAGTGCCTTATTGCACTGATGGATTAACAGTGCAGAAGCTATAGGCAGGTAGCGTGTGGCTACAGGAGGTGGAATACTGGGAGCTTTCCTTGAGGGTATATATTTTGTCCCTGGTGAGTGGTACTCTTTCTGCTTCCTGGTGCCATGTTCTAAGCTGGTTTCCTCTGCCAAGAAGTTCAGCCTCACTTGGACCCAGAGCAAAGACACTGACTGTCTGTGGACTGAGACCTCAGAAATTTTGAGCCCCAAATAAACTTTTCCTCCTCTATGGTTTTCTTGTCAGGTCTTTTGGTCACAGCAGTGAAAAAGTTGACTACAACATTTTTAAATATAAATTTTAGGGCTAGCATTCTTTTCAACTTTCTTTGATTAGTATAAACTTTATAGTTCTGTGCTCTTTTGTTGAATTTATTGCTAATTATTTGCAAAAGGGAACAAGAAAATAAAGGGAGGTAAGAGGAAAGGAAAGAAGGCAGTTGTGGCCTTTGAATTTCAACCTATTTTTGTCTTGAGACAGAATGTAGTTGGATCATTTCACCTCCTTCTTCTGCCAATCTGCCTTCATACTGGATATTTAATCCACTGACATTGTATTACTGATAAGATGGATTTTTGTTGGCCATTCTGCCTTCTTTCTTTATTTTTGTATCATTTTCTTTTCATTTCATTTCTCTAGTCCTCCATTAGTTCCTTTATTTGTATTAAGTAGATCTTTTCCAGTGAATCATTTCAATTTCCTTCTTTCTTTACTATATATTTTTGGGTTAGTTTCTTAATGTTTATTCTTGAGATTAAAATTAGCATCTCCATTTATAACAGTGCACATTGACAATAGGATTTAGGATAAACTCTCAATACAGTTAATGATAGGGAGAGAAAGAGAAAGGGAAGTGGGAAGGAGGGAGGAGGAAGAGAGGGAGAAAAGAAGAAAAAAGAAAGGAAGGACTAAGCTACAGATTTTCATGGCCCTATAGTTTCAACATTACACAAAAAAGTTTTATTCCTTGATATGCCATTTCCTATCTACCTGTTATGGTCTGTATATAAGGTTGTCTCCCAAAAGCTCTTGTGTGAGATGATGCCAGAAGGTTTAGAGGTGAAATGATTGGATTATGAGAGCCTTAACCCAATCAGTGAATTAATCCCTTGATAGGGATTAACTGAGTGGTAACTAAAGGCTGGTAGGGTGTGGCTGGAGGAGGTGTGTCATTAAAGGGGTGTCTTTGGGGCTTATATTTTGTCTGTGGTGAGGTGAGCTCTTTCTCTCTGCTTTCTGATGCCAAATCCTCGGCTGATTTCCTCTGCCACGCACTTGTGAAATGATGTTCTGCCTTACCCCTGGTCCCAAGGAATGGAGTCTGCTATCTATGGAGGGAGATATCTAAAACTATTAGCCCTTAAAATAAACTTTTCCTCCTTAAAATCATTCTTACCAGATTGTTGGTTACAGCAACAAAAATGTTACCAAAAACACTACCCTTTAAGCTATTATTGACATACAAACTGCAAATTTTAAAATTATAAATTCATAAACAAAGATTTAAAATTATTATTTTATGAATTTTCTTTCAAATCATATGGAAATTTACATAAAAAATACAATTTATATTGTAATATGTAGGTATCTTTCCTAGTGCTTCTAACTTATTAATTCTGACTAAATTACTGCATAATATCCATTATTTTTATCTTATTATGTAAGGTAAAACATAAAAAATTATAAACAAATATGTAATCAAAATGTCTTAACTGCTGATGCCTAACAAACAATTAAGGAAAAATTGATATAAACTTTTTGGCAGAAAATTTCAAAAATTAAAGGAGGAGAATAAATTGCCAATTCATTTTATGGGGCTAGTAGTATGGTGATAATAAAGCGAACAATCACATAGCAAGAATAATGTGTGATCACCACATAGTAATACAAATGCAGTAGTCATGGACAAAAGTTTAACACATAAAAAGGAGCCAGATATATGAATGATAAACACATAATGGTCAAATAGGGTTTATCCCAGGAATCTAAGTTTGGTTAAACTTTTGAAAATTAATTGATGTCATTTAGCATTCAAAGAATTAAGAAAAAATAATACACAAGATGACCTAAATAAATAGAAAGGTTTGGACAAAATTCAATACTACTTCATAATTGATAATCATAAGCAACAACCATAACTATCTGCAAACCAGCAGTACTTTGGGAAGTAACTCAGATGATAAAAGGCATTTCTGAAAACTTATAGCTCAGATTATACTTCACGATCAAAGACCAAATGCTTTCCCCTAAGACTGGGATCAAGATAGGATGTCTGTCTCCACTATTCCTATTCATTATCCCCTGGAGATTCTCAGTCCAACTCAAAGATTCTTTTCCCTCAGGGCAGAAAATGTGGTAAAATATCTAGCTACAAGGATCTTTATATATGAGCAATTGTAAACAAAAGCATCTGGGTGGAGGAAATGCATCATATGGAAACAAACCATAGGGTACCAAAATAACTCTGAGTGTTCTCAGACAGCACCTAAAATGAAACAAGAGGAAGCCACAGGATTTAGGGTAGACCCTCAATGCAGTAGAACAGGTGCTTGTTGCAGGAATGTAGTAAAGTTCAAGACGAGGAAAATGAGGGAGGTGGAAGATAGGGAGAGAGAAGAAAAAAAGAAACGAATTTCTAAGCTGTAGTCTTTTCATGGCCACAGAACAAGCAATTTCCTATTATGCTAGAAGGTGATTGATGCTATAGGACATATGGAGCAGAGTAACCGTGAATGTTTTCTTAAAGCCTTGTTTTTTTGTTTTTTGTTTTTTGTTGTTGTTGTTTTTTGTATTTTCATTCGGGAAACAAAAGCCACACTCATACTGTGAACAGTAGTTCTTATTAAAATATTATTAACTATTAACATGACAGTGCCTGTTAAGCAAATAGAAGTGTAAAAAAATCACAAGAGCAGCAGATAAAGGAATCCCCCACCAACTTTAAGGACTAAATATAGAAGAGAAATCCCTTTGAGGCTGATATTCAGAATTAGTTGGAGAATATGTGGCCATGGTCCACTGAAACGTAGAGACTTTGCTGAAGTGCATAAACCCAATGTGATGGGGAGGGCGTGTGATGGGGAGGGCGTTTGCTGGGAAGCTGGTCCCTGGAGTCCCAGAGAAACTCAAGAACAAGCAGCATGCTTCAGTGCCCACAGGAAGGGCTGGGAAACTCCCCACTGAGAGACGGCAGGAGCAACTGCTGATTCATCTAATGAGATGAATGAAAGGTTTGCAGGTGTCTCCTGCATCCAATTGTCATGGAAACCACTGACTGGGGAGGACCCACTTGATGGTAGAGAAGCCATTCACTGGCAGGACAAACTTCTGACAGCTGTGCCATTAGGAGCCAAAAGGAAAACAAACAAGCAAACAATTCGCAAAAACAGCACTCTGTCCTTATGCACCTTCTCCTGACCAGGCTGTCATCATACCAGCTGGCAGAGAAAGAACAACTGCAGGGTCAGGTTCAAGCATCAGGAAACTAGGCACAGGAGGGTAGATTTGGCAATACATATATCATGAGCACACTTGGCAGCAGGTTCATGTCCCTTCTTTTACCCTTTAGGAAATAGGAATACTGTTGCCCTCAGAGAGCCCTTCTCTTTTCTGTGATCTTTGATTTATTAACAATGGATTAATAAATACTCTTGTAACTCATTTAGAGCTAAGCCTAAGATGTACCGGTTCTTCTCATTCTGTATTTTCTTGGCTAAGACTGTCAAAATCTGTAGCTAAAGAGGACATCACATTTAAGACCCTTTTCCAAGGGCTTGTTAAATTTTCATGGCTTTCTTACCTGATAATGTAAAAACACCTGAGAACCGAGAATAGGTATATGTGATAAAATCAATGCAATGCAACACTCTTCTTATTTTATTTCATAGCTGTCAAAGAAGATAACATAAAGACAACATGTGTAGTATGTAGAAGCAGAAGTTGACAAAAGAGTATGTGTACTTTAAATCAAGGACATGACTATCTTAAAATTTAAATTCAAATTAGGATTCTTTTTTTTTTTTTTTTTTTTTTTTTTGTACTGGGAGTTGAGCTCAGGGACACTCTACTGAGCTACATCCCTGGTCTTTTTTATCTGTTATTTTACGACAGGGTCTTGCTAAAGTGCCTAGGCTGGTCTCAAACTTGTGATCCTTCTGCCTCAACTTCCTGAGTAGCTAGGATTATAGGTGTGGACCATCATGCTCAGATCAAATTAGGCATTTAATCAATGAAAATGTACAAGAGTAAAAATACTTTAATTTAATAACAGTGTGCTATTTCCTTTTGATTCATCTAGTAGGTTAAAAACAACAAAATGTCAAACTTGAAGAATTGAAATTCTTTTTTTTGTTAACAAAAACACAGTTTTGAATAGAGATTAAGTTGATAATTCAATAACGTCAAGTACTATTTAGTAGGAGATGCTGAGATCTTATTTATGTAGGCTATGGTAATCATGAAATTATGGTGGAGACCTTTGAGATGAAAACAGCATATTTTTGGCTGTTACTCTTGTCATTTTATTAGTTATAAGTGAGAAGGAATTTAGTGAATTTTTTTACTACAAATATTTTTTGAAAGTCGTAAATATCTTGCTTTTAGGTTGATTTTTAAAATAAAAATATAGAGTCAACAACCACATTGAGCTTCTCATATATATAATATCTATGTATATATGTATATATATATTCAAATAACATAAATACGTAACAAATATAATCATATATTTATATAACTCATTTTGTAAATAATTGTATCCTTTTTTAAAAAATTTTTTAAAGATAGGGAGACAGAGACAGTGAGAGAAAGAGAAAGAGGAAAGAGAGAATCAATTTTACTTAATTTTTCATGTGGTTTTCGTTGCTCTGAGACTTAGCTGTATATGTGGTGCTGGGGTATGAACTTGCCTTCTTGGGGGTACCAGGCAAACTCCACAACCACTGAACCACTACTCCAACCCAATTATATTCTTTTTAAAATAAAACTACCCATGTTTATCATCTTAGCATCAGAAATTTTTTAGCATGAGACATACATTATGAAATAGACATTTACAACTTCTGCTACAGAAAGTGATAGCAGTTTGAAACATGGTCATTGTAATTCTAGGTTGAATATAAGGTATGTTTTTCAACATTACAAAATATATTTATAAATGAAGAAACTGTTCATGTTTACTAAGGCAACAGATCATGTCTCAAATGTCTCTGTAAAACTATATTTCATTTTCTTTCTTATTTTCACCTGAAATTTTACAGTTTGAAGGGTCACACTCATTCAATAAATATGTAGTAATATACAGAGATGCCATGAATGCATTTCATTTTGGTACTTTTGTATCTTGTGAAAATTTCCCGATTACATGTATAAGACAGGAAGGAAAATAAATAGAAACAAAAACCTTAGTGATTATAACTATGGAAAGATAATCTTGTTAAAGCTTTATAGGAAATTTTTCATACTTGCTCATGGTCTATCCTTTTTTAAAGCAGGGGGTAAAATGTACATATCTTCTTGTAATTCTTTTTATATTATTTTCTTGGAAAAAAGGGTCCTTCATTTGGCCATTTTCTTGCCTGCTGTGAGTCATGACCACAGTCCAAAGGTGTTCAGAGAAGCTATTTAAAAGTGACAGATGTATTTGAGGGTAGATTACATTGACTAAAGGGGAAAGATAGCATCTTCTCTATGGTGTTAACTCCTTTACCACATTGAAGTCTTCTCCTGTAATTCCCAGACAAAATGAATACTGTAGAATAATTAGCACAGTGTTTCTCATGCAGAAGCAAAAATTAGAACCACTTACAAGACATTTTAAAAATTATGCTTCATGGGAAATTGATTAGAGCTGAGTTCAGGCGCATTGCATTCTTAGGTTGATGATCTGAAAGGTGTGTGCACATATCACAGTTATGTACAATTAATCTTGGAATTTGGAAAGAAAATATAGCATCTATTTTTAATTAAGCTTATACTTTTAATTTTTTTATTTCAATTTATATTTTAAATGCATGCATGTTTTAAGTGTAAATGTCTCTTTTATCTTAGTTGTTCATTC